>JADKXX010008291.1:0-46862 GCA_017310255.1 Butorides virescens
GGACAGACCCGTGCTCCCGGGACTGCAGCCGCCGGGCAGAGCCAGGAACCCGCCGGTACCCCGGGGAAGCGGTCGCCAGGCCAGGATCCCCCTCAGCTCGGGCGCCTCCCGCCGGCCGCCATTTTCCTCCCACTCCCGCTGTTCCCCTCCGCCCACCCCCTTTAGCCACGCCCACATCCCCCGCCCCCTTAGCCACGCCCCCTTACCCCAGCCCCGCCCCTCCCTCAGCCCCGCTCAGGCGCGCGGCGGGCAGCCCTGTGCGGGCAGCGGCGTCGCGGGGTCCTCGCCGCCGGGCCTGGCGGTTCCAAGATGGCGGCGGGGCCGGTGCCGGCGCTGTGAGGCGGGAGCGCGTCGCCGCCGCCGCCCGCGCCTCCTCTCCCTTCCGCGGGCCCCCGCCCCGCAGCCGGCGGGATGCTGAGATCCACCGGCTACTTCCGCGGCATCGACTGCCCCTTCCTCATCGCCGGGGGGCCGGGCGGGGGCCCGCCCTGCCGCCGGCCCTACTGCCACTTCCGGCACCCCCCGGTGGCGGCGGCGGCGGCGCGGTGCGGAGCCTCCGGCGGCCCTGGCGCGGGGGTCGCGCTCGGCCACGGCTCAGGTACAGCCCCGGCCCCGCCCGGCCCGCGGTGCCTCCTTCCCCCGTCTCTCCCTCCCCGGGGTGTGGCTGCCCTCGGCCCCCGTCGCCCCGGCAGTGCCCCCCGGCAGCCGCACATCCTCCCCCCCGGCAAGGACAGACCCGTGCCCTTCCTCCTCCTCACCCGTGCCCGGGTCTTCAGGGCCTGAACCTCCCTCTGACTCCTCTAAATCCCACCTGCCCCCAGGGCTCGGTTATTCCTCCCCCCCCAAATCCCTCCCGAGCTGGAAGCCCCCCCGGGTGTCTGTCAGCACCATCCAGGCGGGGCAGGCGGGTCCCCCTCGCCCCTGAGCTCCTGTGTTTGAGCTCAGCCCCGCCTGGGCTCTGGGCCCTTGCTTGTCACCTCCTGCTGCCTCTGAAGGAGGGTCTGAGGGGCCTGCTCAGCCCCACCAGTGAGGGAGAGGATGGTGTCTCCTCCTCATCGCCGCCGGCTGGATCCCACGGTTGCTGTCTGACACAGGGGTGGTGGGGAGCAGCTTTCCAAAATGTCCGATTGCCTGAGGACAGCCCGTCCCTCGTCACCAGGATGGAGGCTGCAGGAGGACAGCTCTGTTCTGATCCCTTTCTTTGTCCCTCCAGGCACCCCAGCTCACGTGGCGATGAGGTGTCAGGGCAGGCTTTCAAACCTCCGCGACGAGTTGCTCTGCCGTCACAACCCTTCAGGAGGTGCATGGCTTTTGGGAGCTGGAGGCGATGTGTTCTCTAGTCCAGGCAGGTCCTGCTGGTGGGGTGTCGTGGGGGGCTGCAGTGCCCTGTCCGTCCCCCCCCCCCAGTGAGGGATTTGGGTAAGGCATGGAGTGCCGCCAGGTTTCTCAAATGCAGCTTGGCTACCAAAAAAGATAGTGAGCTATTGTTCTCCTCTGTTCTTCCAGCACGAAGCTCCTCCGTTCTCTTTTCGTTTTACTTACACGCATTATTTGCTGATCTGCTTATTTTATTTGGAGAGAAAAGCCTTCATTCTTCTCCCTGGCAGAATGGCGCTTGCTTTCTTTTTGTTAAAGCTTTGTTAGTTCAGTTAGGTTGAATTGCTGGAATGTATGGTCTCTAACGACCTGAAGCAGAAGTTGTCAAAATAAAGCACAACTTGTTGTGCTTTTTCTGTGCTTGCTTAACTTTGGGTTATTCACAAGTTTAGAAGATGATTAATTTTTCATGTCTTTTGGTTACCAGGTCAACTTACCACAGCTGTGGTTTAGTTTGAAGTAAAGGAAGCCTGCTCAGGGCTGTCACAGGCAGACAGATACCATACTAGAAAGACAAAAGTTTTTGCCTCTTTCAGTGTTCTTTTGAATTTGAAAAGCTCCCTAGAGCCCTTTAGGCTGGTCCTCCAGATGATTGATATTATAATTATCTTTCAGTGTACTATTTCTGTTTGTCTTTAAATATCTGTAGAGTTTTGGACCTAGATTTGCTCATTGTGGTCTGCCACCTGAAGCAGATGCTGCTGTGCTAAATAAATCCTGGTGCTGGTTTTGATTTGCAAAATGGGGAAGTGAAGGTTGGTCTTTAGTAAAACCTCCTGGTGCACCTGGAAAGTGTGTGCAGCTTCTAGTACTGGCTGAAAAGTGTTTAATGTAAGACCTGAGTGAGAGTGACAAGAAAGAAATGATCCCAGCACTCATCTTGTTAGGCTTGGATGTGTTAGTGACTCAAGAGAGAAAGCTTGTGTTTTGGGGAGTGAGAGCAGTTTGGTTACTCTACTATGGCTCTTAGAGAAGCTCTGGCTTTTGTAAAACAAAAGCTAGAAGCATAGGCCTGGTTTTCCTCAGTGAAGTGTTTGCTGCTTGCAGAAGAAGCAGGATCCTGAGGCTTAACTTCCAGCCCGCTGCCTCCCACGCCCCTCAGCCGGCTCAGCGTGTGCTCCTGCCCTCTTTCCCAGACTCTTGGCATCTAACACATGGCACGGCTGTCATAACCAAGGATCTGTAAATTCTGCCTCAGCTTAGCGTTGGACGTCAGCCATTTTTTTTCTGTGTTGATTTCAACTGAGAAATGCAGAACGAGCGATGAACCTGCTGCAAAACGCTGTCTTTTAGAAAGGACTTTGGTGGGGTTGTGTAAGGTGCCTGATTTCTATAGGAGCAGAAGATGCTTTTGCAGTTATTTTTTAAGCTGTGCTGTGGCTCAGCTTCATCTGAAGGGTTCAGGTTGACGTGCTCATGTCTTTTCCTCTGTCTGAGGCTGGCCTGGCCTGGAAGGATGTATTTAAGATTTACACTAGAGGGTGTAGTAGTTTAGCTAGCAACCAGGCAACCATCTTCCTGAAAGCAGGTTCTCCATCCAACATAAGTCACTCCCTGTCAGTGAAACTGCCTGTCTTGTTTTAAAGTAGCCTTACAACGGTGCACTGGGGCATATTTGACCTATTTAATCATGTCATTCAATAAATAAGCTTTAAAAATATTTTTTTTTTTTGCTAAAGCAGGTGGGTACCTACACCAAGAGCCGCAGTACAGATCTGTGTTTTCTGGGGTACTGCGTAGAAAAAAGGATAATATCTGAAGAACCAAGCATACTGGTTTGAGGCGATGTTGACTTTGATGTTTGAGGATCACTGTAGGACCGGCAGTCACCCCAAAGCTCTTTGTAGATCTTCTGTAGCCCTGAAAGTAGCTTCTGAAAACTGAGGAGTGGAACTGGCCTTGCCAGGCTGTGGTGGGAGGAGGCTGTGGACACGCGCCAGCTGGAGCAGAGAGGAGGTGAAAAGAGGAATTAGTGGGACATAGCCCTGTTCCCCTTTTCTTTGCCCTCCTTGCCGTTCCAAACTTCCTGAGGAGCGCAGTGTTCAGATGTTCATAATAGATGATCCTTATTTTTCATACAGCGCTTTTATGGTCCTGGCCACTGGGAGACAGTGATGAAGAGGCCTCCACGCCTGTTAGGAGGCAGCAGCAGCAGGAGGGCTGAATCTGAAGACCAGGTTGGATGGGGCTCTGAGCAACCTTATCTAGTTAGCAGTGTCCCTGCTCACTGCAGGGGGGTTGGACTAGATGACCTCTAGGGGTCCCTTCCAACCCAAAACATTCTATGATTCTATGAGTTTTCCCCCGTCTGCTGCTGTTTGCATTTGGCAGGCGTTACCCCTTTTTTTTCCTCCCCCTCTGAAAGCAGCTCAGTAAATACAAACTTGTCAGGTGAGGAGGGAACTGGCATGATGCGTCTGGTCTGTAGGGCACGTTTGAACTGGGTTCTGAAACATATGGTGCTTCATGTGGAAAATTCATTCCAGGGTCTTTACTGCAAGTATCTGCCTGCGTGGTAGAAGAGTGTGGCTACCTGGGGGCTTGCGGAAATTCAGGGCTGGCTGAAAGCTGAGGAAGGTGCTGGGGCGGTAGCACGCACCGATGTGGTAATTCCACGGCAATGTTGGTGGGCTGAGAAATGGGATGTGAGGCTGTGCAGGACTGAGAATCTGGAGATTGCAAATTCTAATCCTGACTTGGCTGAAGTGCTTTTTCCATCTACAAAATGACTAAAACCCACCTGCTTCAGAGCAGGATGAAAAGATTATTGAATGTGTGTGAAGTGCTTTGAAAGCGTGCTGTGTAAGTAGGAGGGAAGAACTGCCTTCAGTCCTAAAAGCAGCTCTTCAAGAGCCGTAAAGGAGAAAAATAGGTCTTCCTTTAAAGTCTAGGTCCTGAGTATGCTGAAAGACATAAAAGAAGCATAATACATCTCTTCACAAATATCTTAAGGAAACCAGCTCTTTGGTTTGCTGGGTCTGATAGTAGCTGTCAGGAGGTGCTTAAGAGGTGGATGTTTTTTGAACCCAAAGCAGAAAGCTGCATCCAGGTCTGGAGGTCTGAGTTCCTCTTTGTCTGCTCTGATCCTCGTGTTAGCGTGAGATAGGAAGAACAAGGCTTTCAGCACCCTGCCTTCAAGTACTTTATTCTAGAGTGGTGCGTGCTGACAATTGCTTGGCAGCTTTCCGGTGTGGTCCAAAGCTTGTGGAGCGGTTTTGTTGCCGTGCAGATTCTCTATTTGCATGGGCAAGGCTTTGCAGATTAGATCTAGATTGCATCTTTGAAAGGTGACCGGATGGGTTTGTGCGGTATCGTCCAGCGACGACAGAGTTTTCCACCTCTGTGTGGTTTACACTCCCCAGCCCACAAGTAAGCCGCTGTAACATGGTTTGATTCCTGTTTGCCCAGGTCAGGTGCGGAGAAATCTTTGGGCTTATCTCCCCAGCTTTAACTCTCTTGATCCTGCCACTGATGCAGAAAGGCACTTCACTTCTTCCTTCTTCAAACTCTTCAGCCGAAAAAGCAACCACATGGGATGGCTGTGACTCGTTTATAGAATGCAGTGCAGAATGATGCTTGGTAAAACCAGAAGTGGCTCTTTAGATCTTAAAACCCAACTTTAATCATCCTCAGCCCATGTGTCACCGTAGGACCGAGGCCGTTGTCTTCTTCACCCGTCAGTACGTTGCTGAGGGGCTGCGCATTAAACTCAGCGGTGTTTGGTGGGAGCAGCCTCCCTGCACTGTCTGGGATTGCCTTTGTATTACTGCCATTGCAATGCAGGTTCATGTAGAAAGGATGACCAAAAAAGTCTTTAACAGACGCGTTCTCCTTCCTGTAGTTGATGATGAGCAAGATCAGCTTCTTGTAGGGGAGAGCCTTTATTATTGTATTTGCTACAGGGAAAATGAATGAGCAGAAATGGGAACTTACAAATTGCCTTCGGTATTTCTTCACCAAGAGAGGCAATCGAGTGGTTCAGTGTCAGGTGCTCTAGTCCAGGAACTGCCTGTGGGGGGCATTGCTAAGGCTGCTTTTTTTTTTTTTTTTTTTTTTTTTTTTTTTTTGTTCCACATTTGTGTTTCAGACAGTAATTACCAAAATGTCACCGGTGGATGTTTTTTTTTTTTTTTTCTAAGTGACTTTTGAAATGAAGAATAGAAAACCCACTTGACGGTAAGGACGTGTCTTGTCATGTAAATCAATGTCATGGCTTTCCAGTGGTGAGGGATTTCTTGTCATTTAACTAAACTGTCAGTTATGGCAGTTTTCCTGGGGGGGGTGGGGGGCAGGTGCAGCTGTGTCGGGATTTCAGTGTGGGCTAGCGGGCCACTTCCGATTTTTGGTCTTTCTGCAAGTGTGTGGCTGTGGGGAGACTCTGCCCTGAGCTTGCACGCACGGCTCTTCCTCGCTCCAGTTACCAGCATGTGAAAAGCAGGAGGTGGGAGCAAATCTTCTCTGTCGAGCCGGATGGATTTTGAAGGCTAAATGTGACCTGCTTGGACGTCAGAGGTACTAGCCTTGTGCTGGCGTTTGCGAGCCCCCTGGGCTCCCCTCTGCCTGCCACAGGAGCCCTTTGCTCTTACAGGATTTCTCTCTCCAGTGTGGGATATCTTACCTGACATTTAAACACTTCCTCTGATTTTTTTTTTTTTTTTTTTCCCTCTCTAGTCAAACGCCGCAGTGCTGTGTTAGTGCCGGAGAAGCAGAAAGCACAATTCACTGGTCCAGGGTTTCCCAGCCCAACTTTTCCCAGCTGCCCTGCTCTGGGTGAGGCGGAGGTGCCGGGGCGACGTGTTGGCTCACGTAATACCGGAGCACGCACCGACAGGCAGGGCCGGGTTGTCTCCCTGCCCTGCCTGCAGCCTCCTTCCCCGCTGGCGCTGAGCGTGGGCTGGAGAAGTGGGGTGGTGTTGGGCTCCGGCTGGGGAGCGTGCTTTTGGGGGGGCCCGGTGTGGGATGAGGGGATCGCTCAGCACGACCCTGGGGATCGCCGTTTGGGAAACCGCTGTGCTTGCTGGCTTGTGTTGCTCAAATCAAGTAACGAGCACCATGTGCAGTTGAGGAGTGGGGAAAGTACGCTGTGAAAAAATTCCCCAAGATAATCTTAGTAGCTCTAGAAAAGAAGAAAACAGTCAAAAAGCCCCTGCAGACGCTTGAGTAAAACCCAATCCAACTTGGGAGGAAAGGAGGGTGAAGGCGGGACTTTGGGTTGGTAAGTCCTGCCCTAATTACCTCCGCAGCCCAGAAAGTGCTGTGTCAGCACATGGTCAGCGGTATCGTGCCATAAGCCTTTGCCGGAGTGTCTTAGCAGTACCAAGCAGATATTAAAAGCCTCAAGTACAGCATGAACAAATATCTGCAATATTTATTAACCGCGGGGAGCTCAGGTAATTCTTTGAAGTTTTTGACTTAACTGTGGAGTGAACTTGTGTTTTTCTGGGGGTTTGCAGTACGTGAAGAAGCAGCTGCGAGAGAAATGCCCTCTCCGGAGAGGCTTTCACGTGTCAGCCATTCATTTAACGTGAGGCTTTGGTCCTCGAGGTTGCATCTGTCTCTGAAATACATGGACTGTGCAAAAAAACTCAGCTCTGCTTTGGAGGGTTTAGTTAGACAAAGATTTTCATTTCTCTGTGAGAGCGAGCCTTTTTATTAAAGAGGATCCGTGCTGAGAGCTGGGGCGTGCGTTGGGTTCGCTGGTTAAGAGTCTGCAGAGCTGCAGGTGTCTGAGTCGTAAAGGAGCTGTGAACTATTAATTCCAGCTTAACTAAAGCCAGACAGGTTTTAAAACGAGTTTAAGTTTTGATTTTAATTCTTCACAAGTCACAGCTGAAGTTTTTAAATGTAACATAGCTTTTCTTTAGTTTTTAACTTTGTTTTTCAAAGTGTCCAGTTGTGACTGTATTGAAATACTGTTGGGGTTGGGTTTTTTTTTCTGAAATGGGAATCCTTCACCCGAAACAGTTAAAGAAAAAAGGCAGGTTTTGAGAAGATAACTTATCTTGAGCAAGCCAGAGAAAGGCTGGAAAATTAAGGGACTGGTGGGTGAGGAGCGGTGTTACTGCTTTTGACCACGCTGGTCAAAATAAGTTTTCAATGTGGAGTTGAATAGAGAGAAAAGAAGACACCAGAATACTTGAAGTATTTATTTTTTTTTTCTTCTGCTTATTTGAAAAGAAGACTTGCTCTACTAATTAAGTTTTGGAGTAGATCCTTAGTTTTACCTAGCACTTGTACAGGAGATGTGGAAATGTTTTCTGGTCTTTTTCTTGGCAACAGGAAAAATAAGTCTCCGTTAATTTTTTTTTAATTTTTTTTTCCCCCAAACAGAATTTCAACTTTTCTTGTATATTGAGGAATAACTTTAAAGCTAAAATGAGAGAGGGAATGGAAAGAGCTCCCAAGAATCCAAACATTGAATATCCAGATTAATGTATCATCGATTTTAAAACGGTGAGACGCCTTCTAGCCTGTGTGGTGACAGGCTGTGGGGTTGGGGGAGCAGCCTGGGGAGCAGTTGTGATATTGGGGTGCCAGCCTTTGCTTTCTGCCCCTCTCCTGGCAAATACACCAGTTATGTTTCTCACGTTCCTTTCCTAGGTCATGGGAGAAATGTACCGATGGTGTGATTTCCCGATAGGAAAACATTGCATTTATCACAGATCTTGACAAGCCTCTGATGCTCCTTGCCTACCGCTGTTGTTTTAGCACTGGAGAGGGTGGGACTGTAAATTGCTGTAGCGATAGAGGAATGTAAACGATGGCTTTTGCATCGGCCAGAACATCTTGCTCTGGCTTTGGCATCCTTGGATTTAACTAGTGTTGCTGTGTGAGGCAATGATGGTCCCAGCTGTCCTCCAGGACTGGCTGTGAGGCTACCAAGCTACCATATTTCATAGGCTTGAGGACCTTTTAGATGCCTCTTCTGCTGCATCAGAGGCAAAACTGCGCAAAATTGCGTTTTCCTGACTAAAATTAGGAGGTGTGTACTGCTTCCCTGGAGGGTGCTGTCTGAGCTGCTTTGAGGGGTGTGCCCTAAGGTCCTCCCGTCAAAGTGAGTTTCCCACCCAGGTGAGTCCATCCCTGATAAGGCTGCCTGCTCGGGAGCGACACGGCCCACGTTGGAGCTGCTCCCTTGTCGGACTGAAGCCACTTGGGCAGGTCCGTGTCTCCTCTTTGGCCACAGCAGGTCAGTGAGAAAATGGCTCACAGCTTGTACAGGGATGATGTCTGGTCGCTCTTGGCCCTTGGTGTGATCCACCCCTCCTTACGTTGGTTGTGACACCCTCCAGTGAACCCCCTGGTCAACCAGTTCAACCCACGGAGATGGTCCTTTGGTGGCACCGAGCGCTTATGTTGGCTGACAACATCTGGTGAAACCATACCCTGAACTTAAACAGGCTTTGTCACAGCAGGTTTAAAAATACCGCAGTGTGATGGATGACTGTTCAAACTTTTTTCAGCCTTGCTAATATAAGACTTTCTTTTCTCATACTTGCTTCCTTTTTTTCCACTAAAGAAATGACCGCGTTGGTTCACGACGTGTTTTGGTGCTGTGGCGTCAAATACCTCTCATGGAGTAACAAAAGCAAGGAGTGGGGTGCGTAGGGAGAGGCCAGCTTGGACTAATACCTCTCAGACCTTGTTTTCCTTATGTTCTTAGACCAGCACAAGGTTATCTAATAGTTAATTTTAATAACTAAGTTTAGTATTTAAAAAGAGAAAGAAGGAACAAAAAAAAAAAAATCATTAGGACTAGGGTTATATTTAAAGTGGAAGAAACATTTCTCTTAGCTCCTCTTACCTGCCCTCCTAACCCATTTACTCCGGGTAATTATTTGAAATGTACTATTTTAAATCTCAGTGTTAATTATTTCCAAGTGGTTGGGTATTATTGTTAAATTAATTGTTGGAAATTTGCTTTGGGTACTTGCAAATGAAGTCTGTACCAAAACCTGCCATTTCTTTCGCGCTGTTTAATTCTGAAGAGCAGCAAAACTCAGCCTGCTGGGAAAGCCTTTTTGAAACATTTTGTTCTTGAGAAACCGCTGTCTCTTCTGTGAAGCATTAAATTAAAAGCTTAAAATAATTTTCCAATGGTGATAATTCTTCTGTAATCGCAAAGGTTGTCCATTTGCTAAGTACTGGCACTGTAAACACAGGCAAGCTGTTAAGCTAACAAAGCTGTTCTGATGACGTTACAATAAAAATGCCTTTTTTTTTTTTTTTTTTCCCTCCAAAGAGGTCTCCCAACAGCTCTCACCTCACCCATCTCCCGATGAATGCACCTTTTGTCGCCAGCTCCAGGTGACCCAGGAAAATGGGTGACTTTAGCAGCAGCGGGTCTCAAAAGTGTTTGCTGTCTTTTGGCCGGTGCTGGTCCCTCTGCAGCTGGGCCAGCAAACCCTTCCGTTCTGAGATCCGAATTGCCGTAAATTTGAAAATTTCTAATTTTTGTGTCCTCTTTTTGTTTAGCAACAGCCGCTGCTGCTTAGCAGCTCGGTGTTGTATCTGGAGGGAAGGTAGTTGTCATCCATGTCCCACATGCGTGCAAGAGCTTGACTCCCTCTTCCAAAACCTGCAGGTTTATGACGTCGAGTACCCGTCACACCTTCGGGCTTTTCTGTATTTAAAACATCTGAAGAATGTGTTCTGGTAAGGTGCTTGGAGAAAAAAAAAAAAGACATCTTTTTCTCCAGAATGATTCACTGTAAAATTAGTTTTAACATCAAACAGGTGACCTTGTACTCCCATTATTCATTTAATGTCAGCTTTTGTTTACTGCCTTTGCCTGTTGCCCAAACTAGAAGGACCAGTGCAAGGAGTTGCTGGCTTACAGAAGCTCTGTAATAAACCAGCTCCACCTCAGAACTGAGCCCTCGTTTCCCAGAACCAGCGTGACTGTAACCAGGAGAAAAACAAACTTCTTTTTTGGGAAGAATCTTGGTTTATGCTTCTGTATACTCTGTGCTGAAATGGCTGATTTAAGTGTGGTTCATTTTGGTATATTCTAAAGTAGTTCTAGGTGAAATAAATTGTCCGCTGAGGTCCTATATAAATTATAAATAACTTTTTTTGTATGGCATTCATGTTAACTTCACTTTTTTGTGTCTCAGTAGGACTATTTCAGGTCTGAGGTGCAAACTATTTTAATAAATTAATGTATTTTAAAGAGTTTCCTGATAGCAGTTGAGTTCCCAATCCTATAAGGAGTTGGCATCTCAAGTCTCATTATCTTATGATTCTCAAAGGGCAGCGTAGACTCGCAATTTTACATCCATCCAAAAAGAGTTATTTCATTATGTGGTGCCTCTCACTCATTTTGCTTCAGCAGAAATACTGCAGACCTCTTGTATATCAGAATAGCAAACCCAGCGTAGTTCCTCCTGCAGTAATCTCTCTTCATGCCGTGGGTATTCATTAGTGGTGTTTAAAATGGAGAGGAATAAATGCAAAAGCTGAAGACGACTCCTTGGAATCTTGTATCCAGGTTGTAAGAAAGGGTTTGTGGGTGTAGCTGGGTGCCTGCCTGCGTGCGACTGGGCTCAGTCACCCAGAGATCCTTTCCTCTCCTAGGTTCCTAGGAATATAATTAGGTGCTGAAGAGGTGGCCTGATTTCAGATAGCATATTTAGTTTCTCTCACTTTGGGGACTGGTGTGTATATGGCTCCCCATATATATATGTGTGTGTGTATGTATATATAAATAAAATCCCCTACAATGTAGTTCCCACTACATTATCTGCAAATGCATCGTGACCAAAGGTGACGGTCCTGATTAGTAGCGTGGAGCCCACTTACACAAGTGTCTTTCATGGAAATGGTAGCCTTTGATCAGCAGCCCTTGGGTAATCCATCAGGCCTCCTACACACCTACAAAAGAGCTCTTTCACGACGATGTCTCAAAGCCTGCGGGCGTTTTCAGAGCTTATAATGTATTTTTACATCTGGTCTTTCCATTGAAAGAAAATGTGCAAATTAGTTTTATACCGTAGATGAACAGCAGAGAAGCAGACACCAGGTCTGCACTTAGGTTGTCTTCTGTTTTCTCTGTACCCTGATCTATTTAAAATAGTTTGCTTTTCTGTGTGGACAAGATGTCTTTTGTGTAGTTTGGGGTTGGGTTTTTGTGTGTGTGTGCAGTAGCGGGTATTTTTTATTATTATTTTGGCAAGTCCTTTGATCCAGACTCCGTGGTCTTGCCTCTGTTGATAGGCCACCTAATCCTTACCTCTGCACAAATTACCAGGCTTTCAGCTGTTCCCTTAACACTGCTTGTGCTGAATTTTAGGTCCATCTTGAGTTAGGGGGTAATAGCTGACTCCTGCAGGCTTCGCTGCACTGGCCTTCTCTGCCGCTACGGAGCTGACGTTTTGCAAAGTGGTGAGAAATGAGGTGGTGGGTATGGAGGGCTCTCCGTTCTTTATCAGCTGTTAGGCTAATATTTATACCTAATCATTTTGATAATCTGTTTATATATACTAGCCTTGATGATGATGCTGTTTGCATCTAGGGTTGTTCCTGTTCTTTCCTAGTTACCGGCGTTTCTTTGTGGTTTCTTTTTCTCTGGATATCAGTCCCCCCGGTGTACGCCATCAGCTGAGATGCTCTGGTTTGCCACCTTCTCCCTCCCTCTCTCCCCCGGGGTATGAGCTGTGCTGGGTGTCATAACGGGGAAGCGCAGACTCTAGTTTTGGAAATGCTCTTTGTATCTTGGCTGTAAAGCATTTTGCGATAGGTGGAGGGGGAGCTGGTTATAGAAATATATCACCTTGTTCCTTTTTTCCCCATGCTCCTGGTCCTGAGCACAGCTCAGACTGTGGCTGCGATTGCCCAGAGTCCCTGCTCAATCAGGAGCTAATTGGTTTGGAAAAAAAACTTTGCAAACCCAAGGGGGTAAAGAATGTTTTATGAAACCACTACCTTTATTTTAACTCGGTCTCTTATTATTCTGCTTGCTTGGAGGCTAGTTCTGCCAACTGCTAGGCAAGTTCTTGTTACCGAAGGGAGCTGTGCATTCATGGATCCTCTCCAAAAAAAAAAAAAATCCAAGACAAAACTTGGTCTTATGGGACTGGTAGAAACAACTCCTGTAAACACTGCTCGTTTCTGGCTGTTACAAGAAATTCTCTCATCCCTGTTAGGCCTGAGAGGTTGGGGTTTTTTTCCTATCTTTTATCTCTCTGCTTATTGTTTTGTCCTTCTACATATTCACGTTGGAAAGCCAGCTTTACTACTGTCCTTCTAGGAAATAACAAAAAGTTCCTCTGGAATAGCAGTATCCAGAGACACGATGATAAAACAAGGACTGAAAACTCTTTGAGGAAAAAAGCAGCCATTAACTTACCCGTAGCTTCTGTTAGCTTGCTACACGCAGTCATCTTTATTGCTGGGTTCCTCCATTACGAGTCTCATTTTCCAAGGTGCAGTTATTTTCCTGCCTGTTTTTGGCAAGCAGGGTCCCTGTCGCTCCGCACACGCGTGTGAACCTTTTCCCTTCCTTTTCACCATGAGTTGGAAAGGAAGAGTTTGGAACACCGTGGCAGAAAGTGGAGGGCGTTTATACTTCTGACAACTGCTCCCAGGTCCTTTCCAAGATGAACGTTACAGATGAGCTTTAACGGACTCCCCAGTTGTAAGTTGTCCATTGGATGGGTTGCTTTAGCATTTCCATATTGTTCCATAGGGTGGACCATCGCTCACCGAAAGCTCTCCTGTAGAGCTGTGCTCGGAAAAGCCATGCAGCGTGGTTGCAGCTTATCCTCTGTTCGTAGTCCTAGAAATACCCGTGTAAAAGCGGCCACCTAAGGGACTTGTCTGAAAAAACGTCGGAAAAGAGAAACGTTCTCGGTGTTTAATATCTCTGTCTTGGTGGTTGTTCTGGGTGGTTGAGTTGAGTTGGACCTGTAGTTTTTCTACATTAGCAGCGCTCAGTTTGTCGGTTCAAATAAGATTGGCTTTCCTGCAGCTGCCGTGAGAAATACGGAACTTTGAGGAATATTGGAGGCTTTCAGTGGGCTGTAGGCATTGGCATTGATAAATGAGATCCTAATCCATGGGTTTCGTACTGGAATCCTCTTCCCTCCCTTGGTCGCTTCATTGAATTAAGCAGATAATTCTGTGCATACTCAGCTCCTCTTGGTCCTAATACAGTGATTATGCTTTGGTGCCCTGAAGAATATTTTATAGAGCTTTTCTATGAGAATAAAAGCACTTTGTTAAGAGATCTTAAGTCCTTAAGGCCTAGGAACAATCTACTCTAGCCACACACTTGCCGCTGGCTACAGAATGTCACCGGTGGCTTTCAGTATCAAACGTCTCTTCTGTGGTGACGAGAGCATGGCTTTTGGTAGTGTCTTTCAGTGGTGGGTTTTGATGAGAGCAGACCTTAAAAAGACCTTTTGAAAATTTTACTCCAAAGAAAATTTTACCTAAATTGCTGGCAGTAAATTATTTTTTTCCATCTCTTTTACAGAACGAGGCTATGATCCCTACAATCCAGAGCTTCCGAGGCCCTCGCTGGAGGCAGAGGATGGCGCGCTGGCTGACATTACAGATGTGACACCTGGTATTCTGGAGCTGGAGCTGGTCAACAAGGCCATTGAGGCAGTCAAAAACGAAGTTGAGAGAGAGCAGAAGAAGTATGAGGAGCTGCTGGAAACGACAAAGGAGTTCAGTGCTTCAGAGGCCTCCTCGCTCATTTCTAATACACCCGTGACAGCTGCTGGGACACAAAATGATTCATTTACCTCCTTAGAATATCATCCAGGTAGCTACAACTTTAATAATAACTCGGACTACAACCCTACTCCTCTCGCTGCTGCTAGCCGGTCAAGTAAATACACTTTGGATACTTCCCGATCTAAAGGTAGCTCACTGGAATATGTTCCCAAGGCTGTAGTACAGAATAAAAAATACAGCAGCACTGTCACTAACAATAAATATGTGATTGATGACTCTAAGCCTTCTACGGACTTGGAATATGACCCACTTTCAAATTACTCAGCCAGGCTTTTGAGCAAAGCCACAACAAAGGAACCAAAGGGGTCTAAAAGGGGTAGGGTGTCTAGTTATGAGGAATCTTATTCTCCATCGGCAAAGAAGCTCTGTGAAGTACCCGATGACTATGAAGTGTACGCCAGGTTCTCTTCTTCTGAAGACGAGGCTGATGTGGAATATAAGCCAACTTCTGTTAGCTCACAATCAAAAGCTGGTTCTGAAAGTGAATCAAATGACGGGCTATCCAACAAAGAGCAGAGCACCAAACTGGATGGCTTTGCTTCCCAGGATAGCAAAGAAGCAGCAGGACAATATGGTGTGGAAGACCTTCCAAGTTCACAGAAAAGTCTTGCCAAAAACTTAGCAGACAAGAATGCAAAAGCAGTAAAGTTGGGTTCTGGTAAGAATGACCAGGAAATTGAAAATAAAAACAAAGACTCAAAAGACAAAACAAAAAGGAAGAAATCAGATGGTAGTAAAACACCTGGCCTCGGTGAGGTTGGTAAGAAGGAGAAAAGTAAAAACACAGAAAAAGACAAAGTGCTCAAGAAAGAAGAAAAATTAAAAACCAAAAGCGAAGAGAAAAACTGTAAAGATAAAAGTGTCAAAGTGAAAACTGATGGGAATTTAAAGAAACCTGAAAAACAAAAATCAGAAAAACTGGATGGGCTTAAGAAAGAAAAATCCAAGTCTCCCAGCAGTAGTTCAGGAAAAAGCAAGAGTGAAGGTGTCACCAAAGGCTCCAGTACGGAGAAGCTGGGGAGCAACAAGAAAGACTCCAAGCTGAAAACAGCTGATGTGAAAAATGGTAAGGAAACCTGTGACCGTAAAACCAAAGAGAAAGGGACCAAGACGCCAGCACTGGAGCGAAAGAAAGGAAAGGTCAGTTCTACGGAAAAAGGAGATCCAAAGAAGGGTCGGAAGCAGCAGAGTTTGAGTCATGTTGACCTGTTTGGCGATGAGAGTGGAGATGACGATGACAAAGGCCGGCCTTTGCCATCCACGTTACTTGACGTGAGCTCGGACTCGGATGGTGATGACTGTGGTTCAGACTCTGAGAGTGAAAATGAAGGGACAACAAAGAAAGTGAAGCGCTCTAAATTGTCCAAGTCATCGTCGTCTTCCTCAACATCTGATGACATTGATTATTCCATCCTTGAGAAAGACTTGGACTTTGAGTCAGATCCAATGGAAGAGTGTCTCAGGATCTTTAATGAATCTACAGATGTGAAAACTGAAGACAAGGGAAGGCTGGGGAAACAGGTAATGCTGGTTTGGGTTGGTTGGTTGGTTCTCTCACCTCTAAATGTGAAAGGATTCTGGTTTAGTTTAGTGGTGTTGCTTATTTCAAGTAGCTGAAGAGGGCTACGGAGGGAGACTCCCTATGTTGGAAGAATCTCATCCTTGTCCTGACTGAATGCTTTGAAGAGTTTGCACCTGACTTTACCTGGATTGAAAGCTGCTGTGAAATGTAAGGATTCAATTACCTTTTGGGTGGAAGGCCTTTAGCTTTCAGGGTTATTGGTTACTTCTGTCGCCATCTGGCCTAAGAACCGTGGTGTCCTGGATGGTTGGAGAAGGGGCTTCAGAGAGTATGCTGTGGGTGTTGCAAAGCTAATCCAAGTTTGCTGATCTGGGCGATGCCACCTTGTTGCAGTGTAGTTTAAGGAATTTACTGGCAGGTAGAGCCAGGCCAATGTGTTGGTGCAAGCAAGTCAATGTAGTTGGCACTACATGTCGGAGACTCCCCAAATACTACATGTCGGGAGACTCCCCAAATTACTGTTTCCTATTTTAAACGCATACTGCAGATATTTTATGAGGATCTCTGGATACCTTGTAGGTAGTGCAAATAAAAAACGGAGGGTAAAATTTCTTCAAAAGGTAGAAGGGGTTTCAGAATAAGGTGGTAAAAAGACAACATTTACGTAAAAAGGCTTCTGCCAATGACTGTGAGGTGGTCCCCAGAGGATGCGAGACCCTCGTTTTCCAAGATTAAACCAGAACGGAGCGAGTGTAAAAGGCTAGAAAGTGGCTGGTGGCAGCGATGCTCGGCTTCTGAGGCAGGGAAGTAGGAGCAGAGAAAACTCATCCTTCATCTTCCAACATCTGAGTTTGGGCAGCAAGAGCAAACCCTTGATCCCGGGAGCGGCTGCCTGTGCATGGGCAGGATTGTTTGGCTGTCTCCAGCCCAGAGCACCCAGGTTTTCTGGTTGGGATGATTTTCCTTGCGTACAGAGCAGGTGTTGAGGGAATTGGATTGGATTGAATTAGTGGGGCAAGGTGACAAAATCATAGATCATAGAATCATGGAATGTTTTGGGTTGGAAGGGAAACCTAGAGGTGACCCAGCCCAACGCCCCTGCAGGGAGCAGGGACACCTTGAACCACATCAGGTTGCTCACAGCCCCCTCCAACCTGGCCTGGAATGTTCCCAGGGATGGGGAAAATTAGGTGCCCTCTGTGTGGGGGGGGATGGAGGGGGGTCCCAAAAGCTGAGTGCATCTTTCCAAGGAATTACCGAGTGGCTTCAGCTGCAGCTATCCTGTGTCCACAAGATAATGGAGGTACTGGGACTCCATCTTCCAGCGTGTTCCAGTTTAGACCCCTTCAAGCACAGCAAAACTCCTTTTGGGGCAATTGATCTGAAGGAGGGGCAGGGCGAGTGCAGCAGGAACCCTGCGGCTGCACGGTGGAAAGCCAATTTCTCCTGGTACGGTGCTTTGCTGTCTTTTACTCTAAAAATGGCATCAGGAATTGGTGCTGGTTTTCAGGCTTTTGTTAGTTGGGTGGATGAAGTGGCCGTGAACAAAATTCTTCCATTCATGACCATCCGTACACGGAGGACAAAGTGATGGGCAGCGTGGGGAGGAGAACTCATCTTTTGAAAAGAGTAGCGGGACTATTAAAGCTTTTTGCTGAACTCTCTGTTGCGGTAACGTCCCCGATCCGTGCTGAGAGAAGTCAGTGTTGCTGACAAGTAAAGACCTTTTTTACACTTGTGTGAAATGCCTTGGTAGAAGAAACTATATAAAGCAGTTGTGTGTAATGATTTTCTTCTGAACTATTAAGCATTACTTGATTTTGCTTGTTTAAAATTCAGCTTGCTTGCTTTCGGTGGTTAGCGTAATTCCCGGCTAGGAACGAGCGCTTTCTTTTTGGCTTTGTTTCTTCAAATTGCCTGGTTTAAGTGAAAATAATATACGGGCAGGCGATCTATAGTGGGAAATACTGATCCGTTTAGCGCTTTCCAAATACGGGATGAAGCAAAGTGGACTGAATTCAGAAAGTGCTGAAGCAGGGGCTGCCTCTCATCACGAACGGTTCCTTCTGGCATGGAGTGGCAATGTTCAGCCGTCCGCAGCCACGTGTGTTTCCTTTGCACGTGCTTTACCTTCTATCCCTGAATTAAAATGTTCACTTCCCCCTGTTTCGGAAAGGGAGGAACAAGCATTGCAGTGGAGGGGTCCTTCTTCACGAGCTGGGTGTTTGTAAGCAGGTACCTGCTTCCCCGCTGTGTTTCTGGCAGGTGGATTTTTTTCTTTGTTTATGGAATAAATTTGTAGATGGAGCCCACGGTCTCCATGGACCATCTCCATGGTGGAGCCCATTTGGTCTCGGTAATGTGCTAATCCTGAGGGAAAGGTACATGAGGGCGGTGCGGTACTTTTCCCCCGGGAAGGATCACCTTGTGAGTGTTTATTGGGTATGTAACTGAATTAAGAGACTTACCGAGTTCCTAGAGAGCCAAGTGATTCAGCGGGAAGTGCTCGTCCTGAATGCCCTCGTGGTGAGGAACACAAGCTCAGCCAAAGTGGAGTCTGAGCTCGTCCCCCAGTCCAGCCTTCAGCTCTGTCGCTGAACTTCTAAGAGGTTGTCGGGCTTGTCTCTGCTCAGAGCCTCGCCAGGGGTTGTGTTGGAAAACTGAAAGCAAGATTGACCGGAGAGCAGCTACACAGTTTTGAAAAATAAACCTGTGGAGTGTGCTCTGTATAAATGAACAGCAGAGTCGAATTCAAAGAAGATTTTAAAGCGGTTCCCCCCGCCCCGTCCCTTCTCCAGCAGTGAGTCTGAGATGTTAGCTCAGAAGTAGCTTTGGCTGGAGGGGTGCTGTTATTTCCCCTGGATTTCTGCCTGAACAAATGCATGACCTGGGGATATGTCACTGCTGGCTTTCTGCAGATACAGCTGTGGATAAAACTGCGGAGAAACATTTCCCTAAATGTGGAGTGGGGGCACTGTGGTTTGGTGCCGAGCAGGTTTTCAGGACCTGCTCTGGCAGCGCGTTATACAAGGGCAGAAATGAGTTGGCTCCCAAGTTCTTACCAAAAAAAACCCCTCCAACCCCCCCTGGATTTTAAGAACGCCGTGAGAGGTGAGGGGTGCGAGCGGCTGGCAGGAGAAGGGTGTTCAAGTTTCCCGTGGCGGGAAGGGACCGTCCCGAATTGTGCCAAGGCTGCCCAGTGCACAGCTCCTGGGGCGATGGCTTGGGTGGGAACTGCAATGCTGCTGTTTGCTGGCTTCATCGGTGGCTCTCGGGTTCAAAACAAGGTTTGGTTTAGTCGTGCAGCAGCTGAGCACGTGCTGTTCTCACCTGCCACCTGCAAGGACTTTCTGTTAACCCAAAAGGAGACTTTTTGGGTCTCCTCGTTGAGAGGGATCTTCAAGTCTATGCAATTTTGGAAGCTTGTTCTTTTCTTTTTCAGCTATCCAAAGAGGAAGGAAATGAAGAAAAGACAGAAGATAATTTAACTACCTTGTTTCCTGGCCAAAAAAGAAGGATCTCTCATCTTGTCAAACAAGGAAATGTAAGTGCAGCTTTTAGAAGCAAAAGTTTAGATTCTTGGAAATGAGAATTTTCTGTCCTGTTGCAACACTGGGAAATGATGCAGTCCCATGTTCACGCAGCAGCGTGTGGGTTGTTTGCACTGGAATCCATTTATGTCAGATTTTTTTTCCTCCCCTTTCTGATTTTTGAAAAACACGTTTACAAATGGCAACAAAACTCTAATAAAAAACCAAGGGGAAGCTGTGGAAGAGTAAATGGATTCTGCACCTTGTAACTCATTGGGATAGATTGAGACGTTAATTTTTCTACAGTATAGCTTCATTCAATCACTTAGATAAAAATTAGCTGGCCACAAGGTCAGTCTGTGTCTTGTGGACAAGAGATAGCTGTAGGAATTTGGTCAGGTGTTTAAACCCAGTACCTTATATCTGTTCTGAATCAGCCAAGATACCAACAGTATAGTTTGATACTCTGCTTTCACAATTGTGAAAATACTTTAAGTACAGAGGAGAAGAATAGAAAAAAAGGCAAAGACGACATTCTGATTTTTTTTTTTTCATTTCTTTCTCACTGGGATTTTAATTCATGTTTTCTCTGAGGGTTTAATGTGTTTCCCTCCAGGTGCTGAGCACAGATTAGTTGGTTTTATGTTCCAGCAGGATAAGAGTGAAGGCTTACGCACTGATTTGAGCTGGGTAGTCCAAATTAATTGTTCTTCCTTTCCTCTCTGCCTAGAAAAGGTTTCTTTGCTTTTAATAATTTGAAGCCCTGAGGTCAATACGATGTGTTTTATTTAACTACATATCTTCAGCCAGTTCATGTGTTTTGATAAGGGCCCTTTCTTCCAAAGTGAAGAGATAAGAGACTGAAGCAAATGGGTTGGAAATTCATTAACTCAAATATTTATTGTAAATAGGAGCTTTTTAGACACGTACAAATCTTTCAATACATTTTCTTAATGTGACAGCTGATCCCAAAATGCTTTCCAAAGATGTGAGCCCCAGCACAGCCATTGCATGGGCAAACAGAGCCGATCTGGTGTGCTGAGCAGCAGCTGCCGTGAGCACACACCGGGACGTGCGTTCCCTGGAGTATCTCGGCTCCGTGCTGCTGCCAAGTGTGTTCAGGAGGTGCTGTAAGACCTGAACTGCTGCTTTTGCACGCAAAGTTGAGGCTTGTGCTTTGCCATGTCCCTCCAAGCCGAATATTTGCTCTGTCCTGCTTGGGATTTATAGCTCAAGCACTGAGCAAGCAGCAGGGGAGGGAGCAGAGTTGTAGTTTAGTTGCAGGGGGAAATGGTGGGCCAAAGGAATTGAAGGTGAGGCAGAAGATGAATATTCTGTCCTGCTCGGAAGTCTGTAATTATAATTTAATGGCTGAGTGCACTCAGTTTGGTATCCAGAAGCTGGTGTCAGCATCAGAGACCAGGAATGCAGGAGGTGCCAGCTTGCCCCCAATTTGCGGTCTCAGAAATGCCAAGTTACACACGGGCTGTGCAAGCGCACCCTTCTCTGAAGAATTGTCGGGAGGGAAGGCCTGTTTCTCAGATTTCAAAGGCTGTTAAATCGTGTGGAGAAGTTTGTACTGCTGCTGCTTCTCTTGTACTTCTGCTGCTAGAAAACTTCTCTCTTTGCTGACATAATTTCTGGCACCTTTCCTGCAACCTAAATTTGGACATCAAAGAAAATGCATGTGTAACTTGTTTGTGCTGGTAACGGCTGAAGCGGTGAGTTGCCTCCAGAAGTAGGCAGGGGCAGAGCCTGTTTAAAATTCACAGCTCAGTTTATGTAATGCTCTAATCCCATAAATACGTATATATGAGACTTTTAAGTAGTTACTGGAGCTAGAGACCTGAAACAAGGCTGTTGAGAGGTGGGGAGCTGCTGTAATGCAAGGGTAGATGGCACCAGTTCTTCAGCATGGGAAAGACGGAGAGGGAGAGGGCGCTGTAAAACTCAGCATCGTGTAGCAAAGGGGAATGGAGAATACTTGGTCACTTTTTCATTGCGATGTAAACTAAAGCAGCATGCAGTAGGCTGCAGGGGGCTAGGATTCATTTTCTAGCGCAAGACTTTAGAGCTGAGAGTATTGACAGAGTCCAGAAGTGGGTTAGGCACAGTGGTGAGGAACGTCACGCCATTAAACAAGCAGTTCAGATACCACCTACCAATTTAGGAACACGCTAGAGTGCTGGGAGGCCTTGCCTGAGGGTGAATCATTAAAGTCATGGGGTTTAGTGGGTGACTCAAAATATTTTGTTCTGGAAGGCAGTTGGAATCTTCTCTCAAAAACCTGTATTTGCTAACAGAGAAGGGGTAAGGAAAAGAGACCTTTCTTGGGTGAATGGAAGGCAGAGGGTGGGGATTGAGCATGTGAAGCGTGCTGGTTCTAAAACTTCTTGTCTGTGCAGGCAGAGGTCCCCAGCAAGCCCGTAATCCGGCCGTACCGTCCCCCCACCGCTCAGGAGGTCTGTTACCAGAGGATCCAGCTGGCTCAGCAGCAGGCGGCACAGCTGGCTGTGGCCGTTCAAAAGGCCTCTCTTTCTTTGCCAGGAGAAAAGAAGAGGATTGCTCACGTGCCAAATGTAGCCCTTTCCGCAGCAGCCAAACAAAGTAAGCCAGCAGCGTTATTTGCGATCTCTGTCCTGTCCTCCCCCCTGTTAAAAGACACTGCCTTCTGTTTAAACTTCTCCCGAGCAGATGTGAAACTATCAGGAGATGTGTGGCTTTGGCCATGACTTGAATCCTTGCTGATAATAACCAGCGGAAGGTCTTTTCCCTGAGAAATTCCATCCTGTTCTGAAAAGCAACAGACTAGACACATACAGCCCCGTTCCCCTGTCTGTCTCACCCAGCCTCCCTCACTCAGTCTCTTCTTTTTCTGTTTCTTCCTTGGAGTGTGTTTGCTCTTTGCTCCCTCTTCCATTCGAGCCTTCAGAGGTGGCACGAACAGGAGGGAAGTGGTAATTAATGCTCGTTGGTATCCCTTTGTAGTTGGAAGGACTCAGAGCTGACGTGATGGGCAGTTAGTGCATTGTAGCTGACAGGGTTACCTCCTCAAGCTCTGCTGACTCAGTTACCCCAAACCAAACAGAGATGAGGCACGTTTCCTGGCAGAAGGTTCCTTCATCCTTGCCTGGAAGGTGGTAAAATGACCTAATCTGTATCCCTCTGGAGGCTTCCATTCAAAAAAAATCACAGCTTGCAGCGTGAGCCTTTTATGGTAAGTTCATCCTGGCAACTTGAAGCCCAGTGGTAGGATTTCTACCTAAATATGTTTTCTGTTTCTTGCAGGCCTCGCGAGTAGTAAGACGACTGTGGCTGGCAGGAGTGTCACACCTTCCAATGACTCTGAAGCACCCACCCTTTCTCTCAAGGCTTGCACATTAGCTGGGATGGCTTCAAAGACCACCAGCACCATCGTGCCGAAAAGGGTAGCACACGTTCCCTCCTTACAGGTAAGAGAAATTTTCAAATCTTTCTGGTCATTCCCCATCGAGGGGGCTATGTTTAGCCATGCTGCTGCAAACTTAGCACTCTCTGAAAAACGCTGTTTTGATTAGGTTGATTAAATGGGTTTGTTTCTTCCCATGGTTTTCCTCGATAGCATTGTATAAAAAATTAAACACTTGAGGGGTAGGAGCTTAAAAAGATAGAAATACTTAAGTGCTGCTATGATCTCTTTGACTACTGATTGCTCATCTTCAGTTTGAGTCTTGTGTTGTGCTGTCTGGCTAGGTGTGTCGCTGTTTGTGTCAGGGCTTGGAGCCCCTCGTGTTCAAAAGGCATGGCTGGATGAATGTCTTTCCCGGGCTTTGTGGCCCATACTGAGGAAGTAGTTATAAATAACGTCCCACAGTGACCTATATAGTTAAAATGTGATCATTTAAACTTCATGCTGCTGTTAATATTTGGGGAAAAAAAACTTCTCCCCCCCCCCCCCCCCCCCCCATCCCCTCTCCCCGGGATACCTGCCCAGCCTTTGGGTACTTTTGCTCTGAGTTCCTTAGCAAGGAAATCCCTCCTTTTCCCATGAGCTGTTGGGAACATGTTACTCGCTAAGACAACTCAGAACCGAGTTCCTCACGTAGCAGCGTGTGGATGGCATAAGAAGCTGTTTGCTGGAGTGGATGGCAAGGAATGTGGCTAGCGCCAGGACTTGATTAATGATATCTTTATTGATGATATCTTGTGTCAAGATATGTCATAACATGCTCTGATTATTTCTGTGGGAGTGAAATGTCATTTTCTTCCTTCTCCACCCAAAAAGCCACCATAGTAACATAAAACTTGCAGCTGATTGAAAATAAAAGAAACAACTGAAAGGATAAAATATTTACTCGTGTTACAGAGGTGCTTAAGGGTATCGTATTAGAGGTTGAGAAAATATATATGTGTAATGAAAAGGACCAAATCCCCCTTGAGCAAGGCATCAAGGTGGAAGTCTGATGAGGAGGATGAGCGCTTTTACCATTGAGGTAGGACCAGTTGCTCCCCTTCGAACATACTCCCATCTTCTGTAGAAGTCTTTTTATTACTGATTGCAGCAGATGGTTTGGTTTACGGATATCTTTTGGGTGGGATGGAGAAAGACTGACAAAACAATTGGGTGCTTTAGAGGTGAACATACAATTTCTGCTCCAAAAAACCAGCCAAATGGTGTTGATCTAGTGGATAAACTGGTGTTAAATGGAAAACTGCAGTGGTAGGTCGTAAGTCAGTCCAACATGTAGCTTTTATGCGTGAAGAAGATGCCATTCAATTTAAGGGGAGAATCCTTTCAGGAGCATCGTGATTGGCATTAGGGTAGGGAAAAAAAAAAACCAAACCCAATGCAGTAAAATTACAGGAATCCCACAGGAAGTGTGATGATTTAGCTGGCTGCCAGCCTGGCAGGAGCGGGCATCCCATTCTCCCTTCATAGCCAGAGTAAAAGAAACCTGTGTCTGTCATGCACATAACTGGTGTCATATATTCACATCTCCAAGTCCAAGCATGGTGCTTGATACCATGCTAATCTTGAATCTCTTCATGTAAATGTCATCGTTTTCGTGGTCTGGAATGCTTGTATGTGTATATGTGTCGTGACTAACGCCACTGGGAGTCCTTGGCTGCTGGATAAGTTGCATAAAGAAACATGGTTGGGTTTTTTTTTTGAAGTAGTTCAAATACTGAAGGTGGTACAAAAGCTTCAAGTGGTGGTTTTAGTACCAAAAATGATGCGTGTTATGTTTAGCTTTGGGCAGGTTTTCAGAAAGGAAGTCATGCCACTATTAATAACATAGCAGGAAATTTGAGAGTCTCAAAGCAACATACTTCTTAAAGCCTGAATAGCCTCTTTGTCTCTCTCTGTCTCATCTCTAGAGCACCAGCTTACAGAGGCCTGTTATTCCCACAGAATTTGGTGCTAAAGTCCCAACAAACATTCGTCAAAGATATCTCAATCTCTTCATTGATGAGTGCCTGAAATTCTGCTCCTCCTCCCAGGAAGCATTTGACAAGGTCTGTACTGATGCTTGCTTCTTATGATTAAAGTCTGCAGCAGAGAATAAAAGCCTCTGCCTTGGCTAAGACCTTCTAAAATTGCAGCAAACACAGAAAACTCTTCTATCCACATACAGTTCTGTAGAGGAGACTGGCATTAAATAATTCCAGATGGGACAACAGAAAGTGTAATTCCAGTGGGGGTTTCCAATAGGAAATCCCATCTTTCCCTTCATTCAGAAAGCATGCACGATCTTTTTAATAACCCCAGAAGAGGGGGCGCAGGGGAGTGTGCGTTATGGTCAAGCTGGAGAAAAAGCCTTTTGCTCTGGTACAGTGGCAAACACCTCCTGGAATCTTAAGTGTGCAGCAGAGGTCAGTGTTTGAGGTAGATGTAATTGATAAAACTCGCTGCTTATGAACTGCGAGGCTTTTAAGGAGCCTTCTAGCAGTAGGGAATAATACAGTAGGATTTCCAAAAGCAGAGTTGAGAAAGTAATGCGTTTTATTGGAAAACTTTGGCCATTAACGTTAGTTGGGTAAATACGGGACATTGTGTGGTGTGTTTTGTAACCAAAGCAGATGCCACAAGGATTTCTTTTGTGGGACTTCACCTTCACAGCTCCCTAGGGAGAATGTTCTGTTGCATCCAAGGAGTGACCGTTTGCCAGACTTCCTTTTCTTGCCAGTTAAGATCTTGCGTTGCCACTGAAGTTGGGGGAAAAAAGCTTTTCCCAGGCAGTTCCAGAACTGCTTTGTTAATCTGTCAGGGAAGGTTTCACACAAAAATGCTTCTTCCAGCACTTTGTTTAAAATACAATTATGTTTTTTCTCTTACTCGCCCGAGAAGGCCCCAGAACCGGTATATATTTGTGCCAGGTTCCACTTGACTACTTGATCCCTTGACAGGCAATTTTTTTTGCTATCGTACTTGGAATCTGCATTTTAAGAGCCAAACGTTTCTTTTCTCCAAAAGCAGTAGTGGAAAGAGAGTTTGTAGTAATGAATTGCATTGTTTGCAGGCTCTGTCAGAAGAGAAGGTGGCTTATGAACGTAGCACCAGTCGCAACATCTACCTGAATGTGGCAGTGAACACCTTAAAGAAGCTCCGAAGCCTAGTGCCCAATTCCCCGTCCAGTACGAACAGTACGTACCACGTTTGTGGTTTAATAATCGGAGCCCTGCTTGGATTAGAAGCCACGGAGAAAAACTTGTTGAAAAGACAGACCCATTTCTCAGAAGCATTATGCTGAAAGGCAAACAACTCCAGTTAGCTTTTTATAGTCTGGCAAGCTTTAATGGGCCTTCAAGAGGCAAGTCCTGCAATGCTTTGTTGGCTGTCTGAACCTAAATGGAGATAATGCCACATGGATTTTTTTTTTAGCACAAGTTCTTTAAAATGAAAAGCCCCGCTAATGGAGTAACTTTCACATGATGCCTTCAAAGTGATAGACTCGTCCATCACCGCAGAAATCTGTTACACACATTAAGCTTCAAGAGAGAAACGAAGAGGGTTAAGACATTTCATTATTGGCTCTCGAGAGGGTACATTAAACAATCAATTTGTGCTGTTCTTGTGAATTTTTTTTTTCCTGGTCTCTTCCCTTTTCTCCCCTCTGTCTTCATTACCTTCATGGCCATTAGTCAGAGCAGCTGAACTTGGGAGGCTGGCCTTTAGGAGAGGGCTGCCAGTTAATGATTAGTAAAAAGCACCTATCTGCCATTATCTGATGTGCTGAGCATATTCTAGAGCTCTGAAGCTCCTTTCTAAAGGAAGTTGAAAGATTCAGCGTGGGAGTCTGGTCTGCAGGGACCTAACAACAAAGCTGCTCGCTGTGGGTGGGTGATGCCACCGTGCAGCACACGACTGGGTTGAGTTGCTTCTGTGCTTAGTCCTCTTGCTTTTGGTCAGGAGGAAGGCTTGCTGTGCAGAGTAAGCAGGTAGAGCTACCAGAATTGCCAGGGGAATTGTAAAATGTCCTTGGCTGCCCTTAAAAAAAAAAAAAAAAAAAAATTGCTGTGGGCTGACAGTGCAAACAGAAAGCTCCCGGTAGCGCTGGAATGAAAATGCACCTTACACGTGCCGATTTCTGGAGCAGAGCAAGAATTCAAGAGGACAAATGCAGTCCTCCTTTTGCCAGTGTGTAGTGCCCCAAGCTCTAGGATTTAAGTCACTCTTACTCAGCCAGGTACGTGATCTCTGTCCTGTTTTGCTTCTTCCCTCTTCTCGCTGCAGAGACAAGTAACAAGAAAGTGGTGTCCCACGAAGCTGTGCTGGGAGGGAAGCTTGCTGCTAAGACAAGCTTTACTCTAAACCGGTCAGGGAGCTTGAGAGCAGAGGATTTAACAGGTAAGAACCCTGCTCCTGCGAGGCTGTAACCTGTAAATTGTAGCTGGAGGTGCACGGGGGAGAAGAGGGATCTTGCTGATGCGTGGAGTGCTGTGATTTAGGAGTTATCACCTAACTGCAGGACGGCGCTGCGGAGGCGCTGGGCGAACGATGGCCGCTCTGATCGACGCCGTCCCCCGTTTTGGGACACAACTTCACTGATGTGGTCCACGTGGCTTTGTAGCATCAGTAACTTCTCAGCGCTGCCTCTTGTGTTTTGGGTATTACTGACTTTTGGGCTTGTATTTCTATCTGGGTTTATACTTTTAACTTCCTTGCCCTGAAGCAGGACTTTACAATGTGCCTGTGAGATTAAAAGGCAAACTTACAAATATCTCCATCTGCTCTGCAGGGCTCGTTTTCATGTTTACGAATGTCATCGTAAGGTCGTATCGTAGCCAAAGGATTGTGCCACAAGCGTTATTCGTCTTGGCTCAAATCGGTTATGGGTATTTTGGTTGCCAAGAGATGTAGGCAAATTGTTGAGGAGATCAGAGAAGAGACAGGGAGGCCACGGAGCAGAAGGAATTGATATGGAGAAAGCTTAAAAGGGCCTGTATAGCTCAGCTAAGCAACATCAAAGGGTACACAGCAATATTGGAAGGGTTTAACGTAGCAGCGAAAGAAGAGATATTGAGCAGAGTGCAAGAAGTTATAATTATTCTGTGAAATGAAATGAGCAGCTTGAAATCAACCGCAGGAAGAAAGCAGGAAAGATAATGAATTTTTTTAGCTAGCTGTGGGTGGCCTTTGAGGGGTGTTCTTTGGGCTGTGTTACAGATTATCAGTGAAAGCATTTAAACCATAAAAATGAGATGAGTCTCACATTGATAACAAAAAGGCCTGAAGATGGGCCCTTTGGAGGAATTCTTTCAGCTGGGTTTTCCAAACTTAATGCTGGCTGTTGAAGAGGTTACAAATCAGCTTGTGCACCAATGACCGGATTTTAAAAAATACTGTCCTGGCACCTATTTCTCTGTCAATCCTGAACAAAGGCAGTGGGAGCAAGTTTAAAATAGTGGGAGTTCCTGCCAGGCGGCTTGATAAAGCAAAAAAACCAGAAAGAGAAACAGTCCCTACTTAAGTGTTCTGGCTTCAGCATTGTTTTTGCGCGCAGGACCTGCCTTGTACCGGCGACTAAAGGAGTATCTCATGACTGAGGAGCAGCTAAAGGAGAATGGGTACCCAATGCCTCACCCAGAGAAGCCCGGCCGCGCTGTCCTCTTCACCGCAGAGGAGAAGAAAACGATTGACTGTAAGCTCTGCTGGCTCTGTCATTCTGCGAGGTTTGCCAGATACATTACACCTGGAGACGCCTGTCCTGCTTGCAAATGGTCTTTTTGCATAACGACGGTCTTGGTCTCAGCGTGGAGCCATTTGCTTCTGCCGTGATGTGTCTCCTTGGTTGTGACCTCTGTCTCTGCAGGCCAGCCGGTCGTGGAGGAGAGGAGTGTGGCTGCAGGAGTCTGCTGCCTTTCTAGAGGATGAGTTTCTTCAGCCTGCATGTCATGAGAATGCTATTTTTGACACTGGGTTTATAGTCTGTGAGGCTGAGTGAGGTTTCTACTTGCTGCCAACAAATATTGAATGGGTCAGGTCCCCTCCCCGTGAGGGCACACGTTTTGCCCTTGCTCACTCGGTGCAGGTTTTGACTCCAACATCCTTGCGCTAACCTGGAGGCTGCCTGCTGCTGTTGCAAGGGAATTGGTTGGAGAGAGGCTCCTGTTTAGCATCCGATGGCTCTTGCTTCTTCCAGGGGAAGGATTTTTTTGTGTCTCTGTGCACACGACCTGCTGGTATGGTATGATATAGACTGACAGTAGGCCAGGCTGGTTTTGTGGTGGGTCATGCCTTGCTGGTTTGGATTGCACGGTTTTCTGCTTGATCTCTTGCCAGCGCTGGGCCAAGTAGTTCCCAAAAGCCCTTTTTGCAGCTGGACAAAATAATCCCTCAGGTTTCATCAGGACAGGGTGGGCTCCTCAGCTGTCTGAATTTTCTGAACTCCTCTAGCAAGATTTATGCTTCTCAAACGCTGATTAGAGCCGGCTGTGATGCAGCCGGGATAAAACCCATACTTGGGGGTATACTTTGAGGTGCCTTGCCACGTTCCTCTGAGCATCTCTTTGGAGAGACCTTGCTAAAGTGTGTTAAGTGCTCATCCGTGTTAACACCTTGTGTCTACATTTGTCCTGTGGTTGCTGAAGCAACCTGTACCAAACCCCTCTTGCATTAACACTGTCAAGTACTGCCTCTGTTAGAGCCCTTTTCTCCAGTTAACCAGCCAGCCACCTTATCTGATTCCGAGATCGTGTTCCTGGTTCTGTTTCTGTAGTTTCCTGCAGCTGTTGCAGGATCTTTGAATTTGTTCTTGCTTAACTAAAGCTATTGCTAGTCTGTTAATGCTGTGACTGTGGTCAGTGGACAAAAACAGTCTAGGCTGGTGTTAGGCAGAGCTGGGAATGTGCTGGCAGCTTAAATGCTCAAGCTAGAACTCAGGGCATTGCATGGACACCAGAAGCATGACAGTCAAGTCCTTTACTGTGGCTTTTTGCATCTGCTTTCTCTGAATTGTGAGCAGTGCAAGCAGAGGTGACAGGAGGGAGAAGTCCATAACTGTCCCCTCGGGGGGGTGCTATGGTTTAACCCAGCGGGCAGCTGAACACCCCCCAGCCGGTCACTCACTGCCCCCATCCCCAGTGGGATAGGGGAGAGAATTTTAAAAAAAAAAAAAAAAAAAGTAAAATTTTTAGGTTGAGATAAAGAGAGTTTAATAGGACAGAAAGGAACGGAAAATGATAATGATAAAAGAATATACAAAGTAAGTGGTGCACGATGCAACTGCTCACCACCCGCCAACCGATGCCCAGCCCGTCCCCAAGCAGCAATCGCTGCCCCGTGGCCACTTCCCCCCCCCCCCCGTTTCTATACTGGGCATGACATTGTAAGGTATGGAATAGCCCTTGGGCCAGTTGGGGTCAACTGTCCCGGCCGTGCCCCCTCCCAGCTCCTTGTGTCCCTGGCAGAGCAGGGGAAGCTGAAAAGTCCTTGACTGGTGTAAGCCCTGCTCAGCACCAACTAAAGCACCCGTGTGTTATCAACATTCTTCTCATACTAAATCCAAACCACAGCGCTGTGCCAGCTACAAGGAAGAAAATTAACTCTATCCCAGCTGAAACCAGGACAGCAAGCCAGGCTGTGCTGTAAGTGTTCCTAGTTTTAGGTGCTGGAGAATCCTTATAGAAAAGCTGTGCCCAGGAAGAACTCGAATATCATTTAGAAGTGACAAGGTACAGATCTCCTGGAAACCAGGCTTCATTAGCTCTGATGTCCAAAGAATGACTTATTTATCCTGTTTCTTAAAATAACCGTGTTAAGAGTACACCGTAATTTGCTGTGATTTATCCTGTTTCTTAAAATAACTGTGCTAGAGTACAACGTAATTTACTGTGGATGGAGAAACAATGCAGCGAATGTTGATGGGAACTGTGTTGGAGCTGATGTTGTGCACCAAAAGCACTAGGGAGTCTTATGGTTGCCCTTCGAGAAGGGTTTTGGGGGCAAATGCTACAGGACTGCATTTTCCGAGGGATTGCTATGTCTTTATGGGAGTTTGAAACAACATTTGGAATTTTTTTTAACAGGAGGGGAGAAGTGTTTGGGGCTTGAGTGATTCTGATTTACTTGTGCTTTGGCCAGCTTGAACAGGTGAAGGATTTCTGGTGACCTGACTCTTGCTTCTCTCTTCTCTTAAAGCCTCCTGCAGGATTTGTTGTCGCTGTGGCACTGAGTACATGGTCTCAGCTTCTGGAACCTGCATTCGCAAAGAGGAGTGTGTCCATCACTGGGGAAGGCTACGTAAGCAGAGAGGTATATCTTCAGAGAGGGCTTAGTCCGTGCTAGCTGTGATCTCGCTCTGAACGCAGAGTCTGCCTCGGGGTTGAGTTGCTGTGGAACATTTTGTGGCTTTTTGGGGCTTGTGACAGTTCCTAGTTTTGTCACTGGGTGGCCCTGCTGCTGCTGAAATAGCCTTGCAAAGAGCTACTGGGAAGTAGTGGTACGGTCCCAAAATGTGACACTGGGGCTGGAGCAGAGGTGGTTCATCTTTCAGTTTAAAAAAAAAAAAAAAAGCAAAAAAAAACCCCCCAAACCTTCCTCTGCCTTTTGAAAAAATGAGTCTTTTTAGGGGGCACTAGATGTCTGTCACTGCCCAGGAGAGTTTACTGCTCTTGGTTGAATTCATTTGCAGCAAGACACTAATTAATGTCTTCCAGCCTGTTTGAGCTCTGCTGTGGTTTTCCATCAGAGCATCCAGGTGGCCTCTGGAGTTTGGCTGGCTGAATATGAGAGACTTAAACTCTTCAGATTCCTGCATGTGAATCCATACTTATTTTTCTCCCTTGTTTGACACATTATTGTAGCTGTGCTCATCCAGGATATGTGAGATGCCTGTGAGAGCTAAATTTCAGGTCTCTTGTTAACAGGACTCTTCTCTTTGACTCTTCTCTCTTGCTCTTTCAGTGCCAGGTGGATGGGAAACTCATTACAGCTGCTGCTCGGGAGCTGTGGGTTCGCCAGGCTGCCAGGTTGCTAAAGTAAGTTATTGAGCAGCACCTTTTTATTCTCAGTGACATTCACCTCCATTTATACTATCGATGGCTGTGTAAGATGGCTGTGTAATCGTTGCTTAAGCCTTTAGAAGGGTGGCTTCCCTTAAGCAGGGAAAACAAGTATTTCTTATCTTTTGTTATGCAAAGGTAGGAAAATTCAGAGTTTGGCAGGAAGGAGGAGACTCGGCTGTCTGGAGCGAGGTGGTTTCATTTGTTCTAAGCAAATGCCAGTGGATTAAGCTGCCCAGCAAAAGCTCAGATACAGACATAGAATCATAGAGTGGTTTGGGTGGGAAGGGACCCCTCGAGGTCCCCCAGCCCAACCCCCCTGCAGGAGCAGGGACACCTTGAACCACATCAGGTTGCTCACAGCCCCATCCAACCTGGCCTGGAATGGTCCCAGGGATGGGGCCTCCACCCCCTCTCTGAGCAACCCCTGAGAGGGTTTCACTACCCATCTTTAGGGAAACGTTGAGGAAGTGCAAAATAAGGAATTTCCTTTTAAAGCGCAGTCTCAGGGCCTTGATAACAATGTGCCAAAACTTTTTTCCCATTTTTTCCTTTTGCAGATGCCTGTGCTAAGGTAACTTTCTGCTGTAGGCCAAATCTTTTCTTAGTTTTCTGTTTACTGCATGCCCTTTGTCATAAGTATTACTTCTCTTGAGGAGGGAGGGGGGGAAGGGATCCCAGCACTAGAAAGCAGAATGAAAAACCTGCTCAGGAGTGGAGTTTTGGCCCTTTGGTAGAGCTGAACACTGTTTGGGATACCTTTGCACAGGCGTGGGGTTTTTTTTTTCCCTTTTGGAATGGGAGAGTTGGCTTCCCAACCTGGCATCCCTGGTCCTCTCGAACCATTGACTGAAGGGAGCAATCAGTCTTTTGCCTTGTCTTCAGGTCTCTGGGGATGCTCCTCGTCACTTGTTTCTGTGGCACTTTTATATTTGGCAGCTGCCACGCAGGTGAGAGGAGAGTGATGCAGAACCAAGTGAGAGGGAATCTAAAAGGCTCATCTCCCTTGGAAGGAGCTCCCAGAGCATATCTGTTAGCAGGCATCTTCTTGTCCCACTGTTTGAAAGACCTTAAGTGATACAGGGCCAGCAAGGCTGGCTGTAGGTTCTGGAGAGGCGTGTGCCCTTCTTGTTCTGGCCAAATCTGGAGCTAGGAAGTGAATTCTGGGGCAAAATTCAAGGCTTGTTTAAAATAGGAAGAATTGTCTGTATGGGCACCCTAAAAGCCTGCCCTGCACAGTCTGAAGCGTGGATGGGATCAGGCAGGCGTTGCTACTTCTCCTTTCTTCTTCATGTGAAATCAGGATCGCTTTTTAATCAGTGTTCTAAAAAACATCCAACAGGGAAGTCAGGCAGAATTGATAGGGCTATAAAAACATGACTTCTCCACGTGTTTCTGCGCGGCTGTTGTAGACCATAAAACCTCAGGGCCTTGTTAGAAACATACAGCCTCTCTAACAGCACGCCACCCGTGCTGCAGGGCTCCGGCGTCCTTCTGCATCTGCCTCCTGGTTGTTGTGCTGCTACAGATCACTGGGTTCTGGCTCTCTTGATTTCTCATCCAAATGAGCAAGTTTCACAGCATCCTTTGGTAGATTCAAGGTTGGAGTCAACAGCCTGCTCAGGATGAGAGTACGCAGCGAGATACTGGGATGTTTGGGCTACTGGGGAGCACAGTGTCTTGCAGCTTTGAAGGACAGCATTGAAAACAGCAAATATTTATAATAAGAAACTGTTCTAAGTAACTAGATCCCTAGCTGGTTAGAAAAGCCTGCCTGTGTCTTTTCCTTCCAAATACCTTTGGGATGTGCCTGTCTGGATCACGCTGCAGTTAGCCAGTTTGGCAGGAGATGGCAGGATGGAGCTGTGCTCGTACCTACCCGCTCCCCAGGAGTCTGGACCCGCTGTTCTTTGTGGTAACTCCGTCTGCTTCTTTCTCTGGTCTGAAAAACAGAAGCAACTTTTCTGCCCTCCTCTCAGCAAGGAGGAACTAGACAGTTGCAGGACATCAACTAGTGTAGAAAAAACACCTCATTTATTTCTTTTGCTCTCCTTCACTGCCTGGTTATAAGAAAAAACACCTCATTTATTTCTTTTGCTCTCCTTCACTGCCTGGTTATATTGAATTACAGAGGGAGGGAAAGGATCAAACTGCAAGGGGGAGGAGAAACGTTTACTGTCTGTTGGCCTGGTAATCTGCTCTACCCATTTTTTTTTAGCAAAACAGTCAGATTGATGGGCATGGATGCAGAATGGACAAGTGTGGCCTCTTGCTCTTGGGAAACAGGAACCATGCAGCCTTCAGGCAGTGCTGGCTCTGGATACAGGGGGAGATTGGACTCAGTCTTGGCCCAGCTGCCTCGTTAACTTCAAATGATGCCGTTCTGTACTCTGGCTGCACCTGCAGTAATCATGTGTGCAGGACAGTATGCAAATCCTTGCTTTGGTTATCCCTCTGCCTACAGGTTTCAGCTTTCAAGTGCCTCAGTTCCTCGTCTCTCCAGCCTTTCTATCCTGAGATGGACGAGTTTGATTCTCTGTAGGGTGAGGTCTGTGAGAAGCACGATGAAGGAGGCTGTACGCAGGCTGCTGTGATTGCCTGCAAGTACATTGAGATTTAGGGATAGGCAAAACTTAAACATAACAAAAAACCCCACTGGGGAATGAGGGGGGGGAGAGAGCATCACCTCTGGGTGTGGTGCAGCAGTTTAATTGGACCTAAACCCATGTTAGTGGGCAAAAGGGCAGTCGCAACCTCTGCCGTGCTCTGGATTACGTGTTCCTGCTTCCCCAGTGGTGCAGGTAACTGGATCAGCGCAGTTGTCCGGTTTAAAACTCCCCCTGCAAAGAAGGCTTTCAGGCTGACCAAGTCGGGTGGGATCTGTGGCGGTGGAGGAGAGTGGGAGTGCCTGGTGCAACAGTGCTTTCATCTTGCGTTGGCTTGAGCCACTTGTGAAATCGCTCCCTGGGTTTTCCTGCTACCTCGGGGAGCTCTTCTGTGCTGGATCTTGTTGACCCTAGAGCTTTAGCTGGGGATAATGAAGAGTGGTTGGAAATACTCTTTATTTATTGCCTCAAGTGCTGGTAAGCAGCAGCTCCTGTTTGTCCACGAACTGTCTGATTTTGGAATACGGTGGCTTTTATTTGTGTGCGCACATTGACATTTTCTGGTACTTCATTACACCAGTTCCGTGCTGTCTATGGGCTGTGGTTCGCCTGATGCTAACGCTCAACCAGGGATGTGTGGGATTAGAATCCTGCACCTGGGCATGTCTCAGCCACAAGCTAAACCAGGAACCAGCAGCTGGAGTTAGATCAGTGTAAGATCTCAGTATGACTCTTTCTGAATAATTCTGCTCCGAATTGAAAGGTGAAAGCTACTTGTCCCTAGATGTGCCATGTCTCGCTCCTGCGTGAGCTGTCGATACGATGCTGCTAGCCCTGACCTGGCTTTGGAATCAGGGTTGCACATTGCTGTGTTTGCTATTGTGGTGAACTTCTCAGACCGACTGGTAGGCAAAACTTATTCCTTATTAACCTTTAGAAATGATAAAAAAAAATATTTTTGTTTAAGTGGGAGGTTCTGTTGAAGTGGACTTTTTGGATTCTTGTTCCTACCATCAACAATTGTCCCCCTTTATTTTTTTTTTTTTCTTTAAGCAACATGTCCACGATGGGCGAAAGGAAAGCCTTGATGGCTTTGTGAAGACTTTTGAGAAGTTGCCTACGACTGATGGCTACCCTGGAATCTACGCGTTGGACTGTGAAATGGTGGGTCCCTAACGACGGGGGCGATGCACAAGCAAAACAAAGCTTTTTGGGAAAGGCCGAGGGGGTGATACAAGTGGCTGAAGGAAAGCTCTGTTCCCTTACCCTCTTCTTTCCTTTCCACTGTGGACTCTAAATCATATTGGTCCTGTACATTTAAATTAGCTCTTATTCATCAGTTTTAGCAATGTGTGTTTCACCTGGGGACCGCATGCACCCTTGAAAAGCTGTAGCTAGCCGGCCGATGCCGAGCTGTGTTTGCTGGCTGGCCTTGCTACACAAGATGTGCTGTGTTCCTGCGTTTTGGGAGCTGCAGCACTTGGTGAATGGCTCCGCTGATACCACACGGTGGTTGGCAGGTCTTCATGTCTGCTCTGTCGCTTACAGTGCTACACTAAGCAAGGACTGGAGCTGACAAGAGTAACTGTGATCAACTCTGACCTGAAAGTGGTATACGACACCTTCGTCAAACCAGACACCAAGGTGGTGGACTATAACACCAGGTAAGGACGATCTTCCTTGGGTCAGAGGTCTGTGCTGGGAATCAGGAACTTGGGAGGGAATGGCTGGGAGCTCTTGTTGCAACTCCACTGACCACCACTTCCGAATGGCTGAGACGCTTTGGGCCTTGAGGTGTTCCTTTGGTGAAGGAAGCCCTCCTTCCTGCTCTTGCTCTGCAGATTCTCAGGTGTGACAGAAGAGGACCTAGAGAACACTAGTATCACCCTGCGGGATGTCCAAGCCGTCCTACTGAACATGTTCAGTGCAGATACCATATTGATAGGGCACAGCTTGGAAAGCGACTTATTTGCACTAAAGGTAACTTGCATGTCTTGCGTGTACATCTCCCTCTGGTTCTTTCCCACCCTGGTGTGTGTTACGTCTCTCCTTTAAATTTAGGAACTGTTTATTTCCAAGAACCAGGAGGACACAGTAGATCTGTCTTGTCTCTGAGCCAGTGGGAAACTGTCTGTGGTGGACGAGCAAGGGAGCGGGTCATGTGTGTCACTCGTGGTGTCACCCCAGCTTTTAGTGACTGGTGCTGCCCGGGGTGACAGACCTCTCTAGAGGTGACTGGGGAGGGTGAATAGAGCAAGGCTGGTTGGAAGGACTGATCTGGAGTTGTTTGCCTTTCACCCCTGCCATATAGTCAAGAATCTTCTGTTGGTGCCAGCATCCTTTGACTGAATCATAGAATCATGGTTGGAAAAGCCCTTTAAGCTCCCCCAGCCCAACCCTTCCCCTCCCCCTGCCATCCCACCCCCAAACCCTGGCCCTCAGCACCGCCTCTGCCCGGCTGTTAAATCCCCCCAGGGGTGGAGACTCGACCCCTTCCCTGGGCAGCCCCTTCCAGCCCCTGACAGCCCTTTGGGGAAGGAATTGTTCCCCAGGCCCAACCTCACCCTGCCCTGGCACAACTTGAGGCCGTTTCCCCTCCTCCCATTGCCCGTTCCCTGGGAGAAGAGACCATCACCCACCTTACTACAACCTCCTTTCAGGACTGGCTTGAAGATGTGCTCAGCCAGGGTCGGGGCATGGACAGGGGAGGCTCTGGAGTCCCCTGTGCCCTCTGGATGTTCACAGTAACTATTTTAGAAACAGGACAAGCCTCTTCGTTGTCTCTGCCGCTGGAGATCATTCTCATGGTTTCTCTTCTAATGTTAAAATGTCTGTTTTCTCTGAGCGAGGTTCTCTGCCTGGTTTGCTGTGATTTGTGGTGTTACTTTGATCAAGCTGTTTTGACCTTTTATCTGCCTTGTTTCCTGCCTGGCCCTCGTCGGTCCAGCCTGCACATCTCTCAGCCACATCTGCTGTCCTGCGAGGGCGAGCTGCCCTCTCCCCTTGCACGCTGAACATAGATCCCCAGGGGCTTGTCCAGGGTCACCAAGAAAGCACGTGGCAGGCAGGAGCTGAGCCTTTAGTCTATGCTCAGGAGCCACGACTTCCTCCAGCCGTTCTTCATCGTGCAGCTTCTTTGACGAAGCAGCTGTGGCTGCCAACTCCTGGCGAGGGTTTTGGAAGCCGGGTGTTTTAATGCCTGCAAAAGCGCTTTACCTCTCCGTGGCACCCTTTATCCCAGCCTCTCAGAGAGTTCATCATCATCATAAAAAAATTATTTACAGTTTTATCAGCGCAAGATGAGTGCGTTGGCCTCTTAGAGGCACGATTTTCTCTTAGCACCGCAGACGCTGCCAAGAGAACGAACCCGAGAGCGATATAGCAGAGCGTGACAGGCAGTGGCATGTCAAGTCGTAATGTCTGAAGGCTGTGGCAGTAAAGTCGACATCTCGCTAATGGCCATGGCAAGCTCCAAATGGTGATAGCATTTCAATTTTTATTTAAAGCTGTATTATCCCGTTTCCTCAGTCTTCCTGATCTACATAAGTAATTATCGTTGTGCCTGGGCGGGTGCCAGACTTGACTGCAGTCTAGGGGAGATGATCCATAATGTCGGCAGCTTTAGACTCCAAAGAGCCTAGCAGGTTGTTTCTGTTAAACTGCAGCTGTTCTCGGGCATTTACGGAGCTGGGCTATGAAACTATTAAGGATGAAGTTACAGATTGCCACGCAACGTTGGCTGGTGCCTCGGAAGAGTCGAGGCAGCCGAGGAGACGGGGTCCCGTCCGAGTCGTCCTGTGCCAAGACTCGCAGAGCCATCGTTTGGTCGGGCATACAGGTTTAACTCCTACACCTTGCCTCGTAATCCTGTACTCAAGATGTACTCAAGCCTTTGTCCATGTTCCTTTAGCTCTCTCTGAACACGTATTCTTGGCAGACGAGGATTAATCTCGTCTTAGCCTGAGAGTAAGAAATCAGTATTTAAAAAAAGGCAGCGTAGCCTATGTTTAGGGACTCTGTCGGATGGGGCCTTTTGGTCCTCCACCCCTGGGGCAGGGTTGGCAGCACGTTGATGTGCTCAGCATCCTCAGTTCCTCCAGCATGATGACACCTAGAGCACAGCAAACCTCTTGCTCCTCCTGTGTGCCCAGGCACTTTGACCTGGGCATGGGACCAGCCAGGGCCTCCCTCCCATCCGCTGTGTCGTGCCTTAGGCCCAAGCTCATCCTTGCTAAGCCGGTGCTGGTTAAAAACTTCCTGTTGACTCATTGCTGACGGACTGGAGGTTTTCAGGTTGGTTTGCACCTTGAAGGTTAGGCTTTTTCTGTAGAAGCAGTGTGACGTACACTGGGTTAGGTACAGTTTTGACTTGCACATCCTTCCCACTTCTGTCCTCATCTTGAGAAGCGGTTGAAAGGCTGTTACAAGCTTTGTGGGGTCAACTGGTTCCTCGGCTTAGTTTTTCATTGTGCAAGACGCTCTCGGAGATACGCCAGCTTCTCCGAGCCAGGGTATTAAGGATTGACCTGTCCTGTCGTTTGAGTTATACAAACTGAATCAGCCCTGAACGTCTACCCCTTTGAATGTGCAGTTAGGCAGGGCTTTGAGGGCAGGTATGTTGGCTTGGCAGAGCGTTGGGAAGCCTGCGTACACGCACCCTTCAAGGGCGAGTCATCTTTGATTCAGCCAGAACCTCCTGCAAGACTGGTTGGGTTGGAGCTTGGCGACAGCCTTACATAGAGCCGGAGAGGCTGACCGGAAGATTGCTTTAGCATGGTTAATCCCAAGGAGTGTCTGTCCCTGTGGGAGAGGGAAAATAAGCATGTTTCTTTCCTGCTCCCTCCCTCCAGCTTATCCATGGCACAGTGGTGGATACCGCGATCGTCTTTCCCCACCGGCTGGGTTTGCCTTACAAACGGGCTCTCCGGACGCTGATGGCAGACTACCTCAAGCGCATCATCCAGGACAATGGTGAGACCAAGGAGGAGCTGAGAGTGAGGGTCCCGTGTCCCTCCCCACCTGGGTGTGGGCTCCTTGGACCTGTCTTCCTCTACTCTCCTCAAGCCCCATCCCCTTGCTCCTAATTTTTTTTCCCCCCCTGCATGTTGTCTGGCGGTATCTGTGAATGGGCCAGCATATGAAGTCTCTGCCACAGATGGTTTCAGTTTGAACCCTGTTCTGAGGGCCAGCAGCGCTTGCCTCTTCCCCCTCTGTGCTAAGTGAGGGCCGGAGAAGCGGTGCGAGAAGGCCAGAGGTAGCTCTGTCAAGGCCGTGTCGTGCCCTCCCTTCTCTTTGGCAAACTGAGATTGACCTTTCTCTTTGAAGCACGGCACATTCCGTCCTCCTTGAGAACATTGTAAACATGCTGCTGGGGAAATCGAGGCCTCTCTGACGAGCTACTCCATAGCCTGAGGGCCAAGCAGGACTTCAGCCCTTAATTTAAGCAAGGGAACAGTGTCAGGCGGAAATCCCGCAAAAAATGTGTTTAGTGGGAATTCTTCTACTTTAAATCCATGGCTGTGGTTCACGGTGGTGACGGGTGAACCTGTGGCTGCTGCGGCAGGGTGGTAACTGCCCTCCTTGTCTTTTCTGTCCCCAGTGGAAGGGCACGACTCCAGTGAGGATGCCAGAGCTTGCATGGAGCTGATGGTCTGGAAGATCAAAGAAGATGCTAAAGTGAAACGATGACTTGCGCTTTCTCTCTCTCTCCCGTTCCTCCTCCACCTTTTTGAAGCGGTGCAATAAATGCTCAGAGTAACACTGTCCACCTGTACGCAGCAGCATGCTACCCCAGGCTCCCCGTGCACTCGCAGGTATCTATGGGACTTACGGACTGCTGCTGGTGCAGCTGAACGGCACCAGCTCACTGCTTGCAGGTCCCTGTGTCCAGATAGTGGCTCTCGGATCCTCTTTGCTCCACCTGAGGGATACTCTGTGGTACAACAACTGCCTTGCAGGCATGGCAAGGTGGTTTTGAGTAGCACAACCAGAGAGAACTTCTTGGTTCCTAGGAGAAGCTTTTAGAGGTAGGTTGGATATGTGCAGAAGGATCTTTCTGGTTCAGTTAAAGGTAGATTTTTTTTTTTTTTTTTTTTTTCAAATGTAACTTAAATTGCCTCTGTACTCCAAAGCTGGTAGATTCCCACGGTATTTGGAGATGGGGGGGGGGGAAATGAAATGGAAGAAAGCTGGGCAGGAAACTGTAAGGTTGAGTGGCTTGCATAGCTGGTGTGTGAATGGCGAGCAAGGAAGGGGTGGTGAGAGCCGAGGATGGAGCCGTCTGGGAGGAGATCCTAGCGCAGTCCCGCTGCGGAGGAGAAAGCCGGAGCTGCCGGAGAGGGAGGCTGCCTCCGAGAGCGTGTGGTGGGAGCAGCGGGGCGCAGAGGAATGAGATGGGGTCAGGGGCATTACCTCCTGCTGCGACCCGGGAGAACCCCCTCAGGGAGGGCTGGCATCCTGGTTCTGCCATCGCTGCAAAAGGGGGGAAACCACGAGCGTCAGACCTTGCCCAGACCTCCGGGAGCCGTCTGCGTCCCAGCGAGGCAAGGGACAGCGGGGCTGGGACAAACTGGGCTCCCAGAGCCATGCGGTGACTTGCAGCCTTCCAAGGGAGGAGCCGTGTTGGGGAGCACCGTGCTGAAGAGCAGGCACCGTGTCTTTGTGGGTTAGGACAAGCTGTCCTTCCCCTGAGCCCGAGCTTCCAGTGAGCCTGTGTGTAGGGATCAAGGTTTTTGGGGGGACCTGGGTGCAGCCACGCTTGCACCTAAGGGTGGTCCCTAGCAGTCTGCAGGACCTCCCCACCAGTCTGTCCCTGATAGCAGGGACTTGATGCAGGCAGGAGCAAAAGCAATAGGTTAAAAACTACTCTTTTAAACTAGTTTACATGTTGGGTGTTTTAAGAAGAGAAAAAAGACCCAGTTATTGTCTGTCAGGCCCCCTGGACAAAAGCAAAAGTGGAGAGCGTGTCTCTTGTCACCCTTGCGGTGACTGGGGCGGGAGCAGAGGCAGACTGGGTGGCTGTAGTGGTCCCTCTCTGCCCAGGCTCCGTTGCTGTCGTGGGAACAACGGAGCTGATTGGGATGGTCCCTGATGGATGAGGCCTTTTAGCCGAGGTCCAGGCAGCAGCTTGGCCCCATTATTAGAGCAGCGATCGCCTGGCGTGCTTCCCAGCGGGTGCTGGTGTGGTGCTGGTGTGGTGCTGGCCCCCGCCTCCCTGCCACGGGCTGGCTGTGTTGCTCCAGTGGGGCTGCTGGGTTTTGGCTCCTGTCGGAGCTGGGTCCGGCTCGCTCCTTTGTACCCCCGCGGGCAGCGCTGGGCTCAGAGCGTGGGGCCGTGTCCCCCGCCACGTCCTGCTGCCCTGTCCCAGCTCCGTGCCCAGCGTGGGGCTGGGCTGTGCGGCACGGGCTCCGGGCCCTTCGCGTGGGTGCTGGTCCGTGTGCGAGCCTGGGTGGGTTCTCCCCATCCCACAGTTGTCCTCGGAGGCGAGGACGTGGCTTCCAGTGCTTGACCTCTGCCAGGCTCTCCTGATGCCACCAGAAGCGGGGACTGCAAAGGCTCCGGTTATCGCTGAGCCCTTTCCTCCGGCAGGCGGTGGCACGGGCTCCCCACCCTGTTGGTCACCCCAGATTTTGGGCCGTGCTGCCGCTCCCCCAGCGCTCCGTAGGACGCGTGGCACCCAGCTCTCCTCGCAGCCCGCCTTCACCTCCTTCCCTGCCGTGGGGCTTCCACGTGAAGCAGCCTGGGGACACCTCGGCTGGTCCCCCTGCCCCTCCCATCGCCTGCAGGGAACGGCGCTGTTCCTGCCCAGGCCCTGGGAGAGATGGAGCGAAAGTTCAGTGCTTCCTAACCCGGGAGGGAAGGGTTGCTCCCGCTTCTGCCTCTTCCCCTTGTTTATCCCCCCCATTTATCTTCACCCCTGGCTGCAGTGACGGGAGCGGACCTGGAGCCGCCCGCCGACCTCCCGTGCAGCCGCGTTAGATTTCCAAGCCGGCTCTTGCCTCGGGGTTCCCCCGTTATTCGGACAGGCAGTCCCAGCTCCCTCTATCCCTGCTTTCCCTGGGAAACCCGGCACATTAAGGTGGACCCGGGGTGCTGGTGTCCCGCTTGGGGAGCTGGTTGCTTGGCTTGATCCCACCTGGGCTTGGGGAAGGCAGAGCGTGGCTACGGGCTGCGTTCCTCCAGGCGTGCGTCCTGCCAGGCCAGGGGACCTTGGTCATTTCCCTTTCCTTTCCCCACGCTTCAGCTGGGACCCCCTAAAATGAGGCTTTTGGAGGGGTGGCGGGGGGAGGTTGCCCGTCTTGTGGGACGTTAAGCTTAAGTCACTGTGGGTCCCAGCAAGCGTTGGACCCCCGGGGCTGCCATCGCCACCGCCCCCGGGTGCCGTTAACACTGTAAAACCAGAGGTTTGTGGTGGGTTAAGAGGTTTTTGGGTTGTACATAACTATTGTAACCTGTAACTTTTTGTAATTGTTTTTAATAAAAGGGTGTTGACTAGACGCACGCTCCCGAGTCGGGGTCTGCTCTGCCTGCGCCCGGCTGGGGCAGGGTGGGTGCTGGAGCCATCCCGGGGGTGGGGGGGGGGTGGGGGGGTTGTTTTTTCCTCCGTGTCCTCGCCCAGTGGCTCAGCCTTCCCCCAGCGCTCCTCGCCGGCTTCGGCAGCTCCCGAGGGTCCCTGCCTCCCCGCGGCACCTCGGAGCTGGAGGGAACGGGGCGAAACCCGCGCCCCTCGGTGGCTGCGAAATTCCAGCCCAAGCCCCTGGGACTGCGAGAGGAGGCGATGCCCGGAATCCTCGCTCTGTGCAAACCCTTCTCGCCCCTGCCCCGGTGCTCTGAGCCCCCCGGGGCAGCAGCAGGACAGGTCCCAGCTCCTCCTGCCTCCATCCTGGAGCTGGGGTGAAAGCCCAGGAGCTCCGGGCGCCCGCCTCCCCGTCCTCCCAGCAGGCGCCCCAGGAGAGCCCGTATCAATCTCGCAAATGGGTCAGGAATTAAAGTGCCAAGGGAAGGAGCTGATTCAGCACGGAGGAAGAGGTGAAGGTAAAAAGTTCAAATAAAAAAATAATAGGCTATTAGATGACCTCACTGGCAATGTGTTTTATTTAACGTGCTGGTGATGGCTTGGCGATGGCAGCGGTTACTCAGGATGCTATAAAAGTCACGGCTGACCTGCGTTCCCGGGCACCTTTATGGGCTGGGGTGCTGAGCTCCCGGGTGCCATCCCCGCGGGGTGGTGGCCCCTCTCCTCCCGCAACGTCCCCCTCCCCGCCGCAGGTCACCCCCCCCGCACGGCCGGCGGGGTTGCGAGAGCGCCCTGCTCCCAGCTGAGCACCGCTCACCCGGCCCCGGGCGTGCGGATGGACACGTGGATGGACAGACGGACACCGGTGCTGCAGGGGTGTGTGTGCAGTGTCTCTCCCAGTGCTCCGACTCCCTCAGGTTTTTCCCTGGAAAACCTTGGCTGGCTGCTGGGGCATCGCCCACAGAAACCGCAGCGAGGGGCTCGTTTGCCCTCTGAAACCTTTTGCCCCTTTTTGCAGCCCCCTTTTTTTTTTTTTGCAGCCCCCTTTTTTTTTTTTGCAGCCCGGGTGCTGCGTGTCCCCCTGCCGCTGGCTGGGCTTTCAGACGCTGGAGCTGAATTGGGGGAGGCAAAGGAGCCCCCTGAGCCCTAACCCCCCTCCCTTGCCTCCTGAAACCCCTTGGGGAGACTGGGCCGGTGCATCCAGCTCCTTGAAATTTGGCGAAGCAGCCTGCTGGAAAAAAAAGGCTGGATTTCCACCCCGGCTCAGAGGTGCTGGGGTGTTACAAATCCCCCCACTTTCTCCCCCCTTGCCGGGGGTCCGGCCCCCGTCCCCACCCACTGTGCCCGTATCGATCTGCGGAAACCGCCTCGGGCCCCCGTCCCAGTCTAAGCCCTTTACCAGTGGATCGGTGCCGCTGGGCTGGCTGCGTCCTGGGAGCTGTCACGGCTGCGGTGACCTCCTGGGGCCCTCCTGGGGCCCTGGTGGCACCGTTGGAGCTTGTTCCAGCCCCGGGTCCCTGCCCTGCTCCGGGCTCTGCTGCGCTGGTTGCAGCTCAGCTTTGCTTCGCTTTCCCAAGCAGGGAGGGGATTTCCAAGCCCAAATCCAAGCAGCCCCCTTGCAAGGGGGAGAGAGAGGTTTGGGGGGCACCCCGGGGTGGGGGGTGGGGGGGGGCTGGTTGGGCACACGGGGTCATTACGTGTCTCTCTTCTGCAGCTGAGACCGGGCAGCTCATCACATGCAACGCTGCAATTGCAGATGCTCCCAGGGTTTGTGCCAGGGCCCGTCTTGTCCTGCAGCCGAGGGGCATCCATGGAGGGGCAGGGGGGGGTCCTGCATGTCACCCCCTGCCACCCAGCCTCCCGGCACGGGTCAGAGGTGGCCGCGGTCGTTGATCTTCTCTTTAAAAAGGTTTTTACTGCGGTTTGTCCAGAACCTCCGTGAGGGCGGGGGCTGGGGCCGAGGCCAATTATCCATCGTGCGTTGGGGGTCCCGCGGCTTGCGTGTGCGACGCGGTGACATCACCACGGTGACATCGCTCCCTCCACACTCCTCCTCGCTCCGGCCTTTTGCTTGGCCAGACCGGGGGCTGGTGCCCTGAGCCCGGCACCTCAGCCGCTCTGCTCCGTGCCTCAGTTTCCCCCGGCGCAGCAGCGTGGGATGCCTGTGCCTCCTCCATGGCCCTGGACCCCCGAAGCGCCCTGCAGTGCAGGGGGGGTTACGGGGCTTCCAGACATGGGGGTCCCTGTTCCCAGCCCTAAACCTGCAGCAGGGCAAGGTGGGTGACACCGGTGTCACCGCAGGGACTGGGGTCCTCCCGCACCCTCCAGCCGCTGGTGAGAGAGGTGAACTGGCCAGACTGGGGAGCAGGGGCTGGCGGTGGGCGAGAAACAGGGTCACCACCAGTGCCCAGCCCTGGCCCCTGGCCCGAGATGGCTGCAGGGGGGGTCGGGAGCAGAGGAGGAGGAAGAGGAGGGTGCGGGTGCTGAGCAGGAAGGAAGGCAGCAGCCTGCTGGCTGGGGGGGGGGGGGCCGGGGGGGGGTTTTTGGGTGTTGGAGGTGGGTGCTGGGTGCTGAGGGCATCACTCGCTCCTTCCACCGTTTCCGTGCCGGCAGTTTGGTCCGGGGGCTGGTGGGGGGCAGCAGCCGTGCCCGGAGGCAGCGCTGCCCGTCCTCGTGCCACCATGGGCCCCTCGCCTGCGTCTGCCGCTGGCCGAGCCAGGACCAAATTTTGGGGCATTAATGGGAGCCCGGGGAGGTGCCGGCTCCAGGCCAGGGGCTGGGGGGGGTGTGAGAAACAACCCCTGTCCCACAGCAAAATGCTTCTAAACCATTGTTGTTATTTTCTCCAAACAAACGGGGCTTTGTAGCTGCTCGGCCGCTTGGAACGGGGCACCTGGAGCAGCTTGGTCCGCCACTGAAGGTATAAGCCAGGCTTAAAGGTTTAACTCTTCCCTGCAAGCGCGGGAGGCTGCGTGCAGGATCCGGCCGCCGCTGCCGTGGGGCAGCCCCCACCGAGGCCTTCCGTGCCCCCCGGCGAGGGGGACGCGCTGGGACGGTCCTCGCGGTGCTCAGCCCCCGCGTTGGGCTGTGCGTGGCCTCCCCGGCACTCGCTTAATTGCACCGGGGCGGGGGGGAGGGGGCGTTCAGCTAATTGCGGGGGGCGATTGATTGGTAAAAATGTCATCTTCGCCGGCCGCGGTTGCCAGGGTGACCTTGGCCGTTCTCTGCCGGCGTGATCGGTTCCCGGTGCCCCTGAGCCACCGCCACGTGTCCCCACGGGGGGGATGCCGGGGTGGGATGTGGAAATCCTTTTCCTTCCTCTGAATCTGGCCCGCTGCTGCCGGAAGCGGCGAGCATCTGCGAAAGCCTGGGGGACGCAGAAGTTTGGGGCTGGGGTGTGTCCCCGCCACCCCCACGCGGCTGCCGGCCCTTCCCGGTGGTGCCGGTGCCACCCTGGTCCGAGGGTCTTCACGGGGGTCCAGCGCCGCATGTGCCGCCGGTGCAGGGGGAGCAGCAGGGATGGGGCAACAGGTAGGAGATGGCAGATGAGGGCTGGAACGCCCAATTTCCTCGTGGGTGCTGCTCCGGGGCCAGGCGTCAGCCCCGCGGGAGCTGCCGGGGGTCGTCGCCCCGGCGGAGGAGCTGGGGGACAGCAGGCGCGACGGGCGGGTGACGGGCTCGGGGGCGAGGGGAAGGAGGAGCAGGGCTTGGCTTTGGGTTGGGTTCATGGCAGCCGTCCTAATCTGGGGCTGCAAAAAGCCGTCCCCAGTGGGGCTGGCCGGAGCCCACCATGGCCGAGGATGGTGACAGCGGTGTCACGGCCCCGCTGCGGCGTGTGCCCGCGCCCCCCGTCCTGCCCACGCCCCCCGTCCTTCCCGTGCCCCCTGTCCTGGCCGTGCCCCCCGTCCCGCCCGTGCCCCCTGTCCCACCCGTGCCCCCTGTCCTGCCCATGCCCCCCGTCCTTCCCGTGCCCCCTGTCCTGGCCGTGCCCCCTGTCCTGCCCATGCCCCCCGTCCTGCCCATGCCCCCCCGCCCCACCCGTGCCCCCTGTCCTGGCCGTGCCCCCTGTCCCACCCGTGCCCCCTGTC
>JADKXX010008292.1:0-30470 GCA_017310255.1 Butorides virescens
GGGGGAGGATTTCCCCTCCCTTTTCGGGAGGTGAGGAGCAGCTCCGGGATGGGGATGCACCCAAATCCGCCCCCGTCGCTGCAGGTCGGGTGCTGGTTGGTATCACCCAGTGCTCCGTGGGGACATGACACGGGGATACGGGGACACAGGGATGTGGGGACACGGGGATATGGGGACACAGGGGTGTGGGGACACAGGGACATGGGGACACGGGGACACAGGGGTGTGGGGACACGGGGACATGGGGACACGGGGGCATGGGGACACGGTGATGTGGGGACACAGGGACATAGGGATGTGGGGACACAGGGGTGTGGGGACACGGGGACATGGGGACATGGGGATGTGGGGCACAGGGACGTGGGGATGCAGGGACATAGGGACACGGGGATGTGGGGACATGGGGACATGGGGACACAGGGATGTGGGGATATGGGGACACGGGGATATGGGGATACAGGGATGTGGGGACACGGGGATGTGGGGACATGGGGACATGGGGACACAGGGATGTGGGGATAAGGGGACACAGGGATATGGGGACACAGGGATGTGGGGACACAGGGACACAGGGATATGGGGACATGGGGACACAGGGACATGGATATGGGGACAAGGGGATTTGGGGACACGGGGACATGGGGACACAGGGATATGGGGACACGGGGACATGGGGGCACAGGGACACAGGGATATGGGGACACGGGGATTTGGGGACATGGGGACAGGGGGATATGGGGACACGGTGCAGCCGCATTGTTTATGGACCTTGAAGGAGTTCTTCATGACGGGGCAGTAAACGCTTTACGGGCTGTCGGGCCAGCGCGGCGTTCATTGCCTCCTGGTTTCTGTGGTTAATTGCGGGGAGCAATGGATCTGCGAGGGCTGACGCGGGACCGCTGCGGGGGGGCCTCTGCGCGGGCGTGCGGGGGGCGTGCGGGGCGGGACGGAGAGCAGGGAGACAGCGGGCTGCCGCCGGCCTCGTTAGCTGCCGTCGCTAATGAGGCTCTGTCCCCAGCTGAGTTTGCAGTCCCGGCGCTGTCACCTCGGGGCTGCTGGGAGGTGGAGCGCTTTGTTTGTGCCTTCGGCCTCCTCTTCCTCCCCTGGCCCCTGCTGCCACCTTCAAGGCACGGCCCGAGCCCCACCGAGCTGCTGCCAGACCCCAGGGGGCTCCGGGGGGGACACACACGGAGTGCTCCCCAGTGAAACCAGCTCAGCCCCTGTCAGCCCAACACCCCCGCTGCCCAAACCTGCCCACCCCTGCCTCCGCGCCACCCCGGAGATGCTCGTGCCCCCCCCCCCCCCCTTGCCCCCGGACCCAGTTTGGGACCACCCGTGACGCCGGCAGGGACACCCCAGCCTCGACGCCGTGTCCCCGTTCCCTGGCAGATCCCACGGGAACAGCCCCGGGGTTGTTTTGAACCGAGCCGCGCCGAGACGATAAATCAGGGCAGGATTTGAGCGGGGCGAGGAGGGGGCCCCCCCGGGGGGTGCCCAGGCGGGGAGGCGAGGCGGGCAGGGCGGGCAGGTCCCAGGGAGGCCAGGGCCGGAGGTGTGGCGTGGGGCTGTCCCCACGGTCCCTGCGTGGGGCAGGACGGGTGGCAGCAGTCCCGCTGGGTGCTGCGGCGGCGGGAGCTCAGCGGCTGCCGGCAGAGCTGCGGGCAGGATCGGTGCAGGTACGGGCAGGATTGGTGCAGGTACGGGCACGTGGCGGGGGGGAGCGTGGCACGGTGTCCCCCCCACCCTTCAGGGCAGCAGATCCCAAAAGCTGCCATCCTCTTCCTCTTCCTCCTCCTCCTCCTCCTCCTCGCTTCGGGGCACCCATGGGTGCTGACTGGGAGCCCAGTGGGGTGGGGGGTTAATCCCAGTGGGTCCTTCGGGGCTTCCCTGAGAGCTGCATCTCTCCCTGTGGCCCCCAGGGAGAAAAGGGGGGGGGTGAGGGGGGCCCAGGGCAGCCCCCCCCTCCCTCCCCCCAATGCTGCGGTTGGGCGTTGGGGGCGGAGGAGCGTTTTGGGATGGGGATGGGGATGGGGGGAGCCGCCTTTTCACCTGGAGTCCCATCAAAAGAGGTGGAAAAGTAGGGCGGGCGGAGGGAAACTCCCGGCTGGGGCACGTCCCGGGAGCTGGGGAAAATTCCCCGCGAGGGTTTAAGGAGCCGTGACCCAGCCGGCCGGGGCGCGGGGGCGTTTCCGGCGTGACGAGGGCAGGAGGAAGCACGAGCCGGCCGCCGCCGCGCGCACCCCCCCCCCCCCCCCCCCCCCCTTTCCCCCCCCCCCCCCCCCGGGGCCCCCCCCGGCGGCCCCCGGGCCGGGGGCGAGGGGGGCGCCGCGATAACGGGGGGGGGGGGGGGGTCCCTGGGGTGGTGGGACACGGGCTGGGGTCCCACGGGGACGCTGCCATCGCGTAAAAACAGCGGCAGCACTCACAGGGTTGGTTACGGCAGGGGATGGGGGGGGTCAGGTTGGTCCCATCGTCCCCCCCCCCCTTTTTTTTTTTTTTTTTTTTTTTGTCTGGGAGGGAATGGGGGGGCCAAAATGCCACCAGAACCCCCCAGCCCTGAGCGCTGGCTGCGCTGGGGCTGCTGGGCGCTCCCCGGGAGCCCAACGCCTCGCTCGCTAATTCCTGTAAGGAATAACAACTCGGCGTTTATCCGGAGATTTCCGCCACAAAAACCCTCGCAGCGAGCCGGCGGCAGCGGACGGGATCAGGGGACGCCGTCGATCTCTCCGTGTTTTGCTACCCCAGGCCAAACCCTTGTTGGTGCAGTGCCCGTTCCTGCTTAAAACCGGTTTATTTGTGTTCAGCCACGCAAATCTCTGCTCGCCGGCGGGTTTGGGGTAAAAAAAAAAACCCGCTCCTTGGATACCTCCTCGGAAGTATTTCCCGAGTGCTTTGAGTAACTCCTTTTCTCTTTCCCTTTTTTTCCCCCTTCTCCCCCTGCTCCCGGGCTCTGGCAAGGGGCTCTTTTCCTCTCAGCTCCACGGAGGGTCCCACATTTGCCAACCATGGGTGCTTTTGGCACCCAGGACCGGGGGCTTTGGTGGGCCAAGGGGGCGATGGCAATCGCTGCTGGGAACGGCGGGGCTCGGAGCCGCCAAGCGCAGCGGGGCCCTGGTGGATATTCAACGTCGGGCCGCATCCTGAGCGCAAGAGGGACCTTCTGAAGGGACCACAGACAAAACCAAGGTCTTCCCGTGGGTCTCAGGGAGACGCAGGGCAGGTTAAGAGCCTTTGATGAAAGCGATCGGCATCGTTTGCTGGCTGGGAAGCAACGAGCTCAAGCAAACGCCTTGGCACACATCGCTGGCAGCCTCAGCTTTAATATAATGTCCTGGAGCAAGGTCAGGAGAAGCTTTGAGCAACAGGTCAGGGCCCCAAGAGCACTAACGGGCATTAAGGGCCCGAGCAGCCTCACCTGGAACCTCCTCCCCACCCACCCATGGACATGGTGCTCTATTTAAGCTCAGCCTTGGGGCTCAGTCCCAGTTTAAGCTTTATTGTAGGTGGGTCTGTCTGTAGCTTGGCCATGGACCCAGCCCTCTACCCATGGACCCAGCCCTCTGAGACCCATGGACCCAGCCCTCTACCCATGGACCCAGCCCTCTACCCATGGACCCAACCCTCTACCAATGGACCCAACCCTCTACCCATGGACTGACTTTCTGGCTTGGCCTTGGAGCTGTCCTGCCCCAAAGGACCTGCCCAGCAACCACTAGGCTACGTCTGACCTTGGCCTTTGTCTCCAGACCTGATCTTCACCTGTGTGTTGAGTTCCTGACTTCAACCTGGGCCGACCTCGTCATGGCAAGCTTGGCTGGAGATCTGGGCTCAGGGTTGACCCTGGCTGCCATCCCAGGCTCTGCCCTGCCTGCCCATGGTTGGGGGCTGCAGGATGGATGGGCTGGCGAGGACTTTACTGTGCTGGGGATGGAGTCACAGCAGGGGCCGTCACCTCCACCAGTAAGAGTCAAGGAGCACTGGCTGCTTTAGAGGGGTGTGAGCGGGTGATGAGCCCTGTTCTGGATACCCCGAGGCTCATCTTGTCTTCTGTTGGCTGTTCCCTACCGTGCAGGTACCTCCATTTAGCCCGTATCCCTTGGCCCGTTTATGGTCCATGAGGAGGAGGTATACTGGAATCCCGCGTGCAGTTCTGGTCCCCGCTGTACAAAAAAGCTGTGGGCAGGCTGGAGGGGTCCAGAGCATGGCCACCAAGGGGATCCAAGGGCTGGAAAGCCTCTCTCAGCTGTATGAGGATGGGCTGAGAGCTGGGTTTGTTTAGCCTTGAGCAAAGGAGGCTCCGAGGGGATCTCATCACCATGTACCAGTATTTAAAGGGTGGCTACAAGGAAGACAGAGACTCCCTTTTCACAAGGAGCCACGTGGAGAAGACAAAGGGCAATGGGTACAAGCTGATCCTGAGAAGATTCTGATTGAACACAAGAGGGAAATGTTTCCCCCTGAGAACAGTCGCCCATGGGAATGATCTCCCCAGGGGAGGGGTTGACTCCTCCACGTTGGACGCTTCCAAGCCGCAGCTGGACAGGGTGCTGGGCCACCTTGGCTAGGCTGGGCTCTTGCCCAGAAAGGTTGGGCCAGGTGATCCTTGAGGTCCCTTCCAACCTGGGATTCGATTCCATGAGGTACCCCTGCGTGGTCGGGGGAGCCCACCCCTCTGTTAGGAGGAGGCAGGGAACCGTGCCTGCTGGGCGCAAGAGACGGAGGCCCCATCCCTGGGACCATTCCAGGCCAGGTTGGACGGGGCTGTGAGCAACCTGATGTGGTTCAAGGTGTCCCTGCTCCTGCAGGGGGGTTGGGCTGGGTGACCTCTGGGGGTCCCTTCCACCCCAAAACATTCCATGATTCTATGAAATACAGATGGGCCCCGAACGTGCTGAGTTCATGGGTGTTGCTTAGCATCCAAGTTCGGTGACAAACATTGAGTCCTTAGTGGTGAAGAAGGGCGATGCTGTGGACCAAAGCTTTTGGGCAAGCTCTTGGACGCGAGGGCTCTTTGACCTGGGATGAGGCCATGGCTCTGGCCCAGCTGGTGGCATCTGAGAGCATCTCAGGGCAAACCAATATCAACTTTGCCTTGTACCATGAGGAGCGATAGGGAGAGAAGTAGACATTTTGGTGAAAGGGTGGAAAAAAGAAGTGATCAAAGGAGTGAGATAAAAAATAATGGCAGGGACAGGCTTCTGTGTGGGGTTATTTAATAATAAGGTGATTAATGCTTTATACCTCACTGCCTCCTTTCATGTAAGGATCACAAAGTGCTTCACAAGCATTAATTAATCTTCCCCAACATCCCTGCAGGGAAGGTCACTGAGCTACCGAGCGTAAGGGAAATCTTGTCGTTGATGAAGGCAGCTGCTCCCTTGGCGTGACGGATGCTCGGGTGCCATGGCGGGACGGGGGGAGCTCCTCTTCCTTGCTGATGACTTCAAATGATTTCCCATAACTTCCTCAGAGAGGAAAAAAAATCTCTTTGAGTTGTCACGGGCAGCTGGGACTGGGTGGAGGTGAGTCTGGAAGATGACTCACGCCAAAGCCGTTGAGGACACGGAGAAGGTGGGGGCGCATCCAGGCAGCCCCCGGCGCCGATGCCCACGCAAGGTTTGAGTTGGCGTAAGGCGCCCGTGAAGGGCAAATCTGTGACTGTTGGGGAAAAAAAATGCCAGGGTGAAGTGGATTTCGGTGCTGAGCTGAGCTGTGGCTGCTCCTGCAGAAGGCAGGGCCAGGAACATCAGGCGTCGAAGGGAGAAAGACATTGGCCGATGACAAATATTCAGCCTGATGTCACCGCTCTGTGACATTCAGGTGGCTCCAGAGGACTGCGTGTCAATGCGGGGGTTTACATCTCCAGGGTGGTGCAAAGGTCTAAGGTAGCTTGAAGCTCCGGGGAAGCCCCAGCTGGGCCCAGAAGAACGTCCCTGCTGCGTGATGCCCTGCCCTGGAGAGGTGGAGGGCCCAGCTTTGGGATGTTGGAGCATCCCGGTGGGATCACGCTGCCATTGCTCAGCGTGGCAACGATCTTTGGTTCTCCTTGGTCCTAGGTCCTGGTAGCGGGGCCAGCATGGCTGTGCAAGACCCAGCCTCAGGCTGCCTGCATGGAAAGAAGCAGCGGCCAGGTGAGTGTGCAATGAGCGTGGTTTGGGCTTTTTTTTTCCTTTTTTTAGACAGTTTATGATAAAATCGAACGTGGGATGGGATTGTGAGATGGGGAAGAAGCAGATCTGGGGTGAAATGGTCTGGAAGGATTGAGCTGGGGTGCAGGAGTTGGGGAGCATGGCTGGGATGACCCTTGCTTGGTGGTATCTGCACTGGGATAGCAAAAATGAAATTAGGAGAGGAACCACCAGCCTTCAGAATAGCAAAGACCGGGCTTGGAGGCATCATCCTTCACCTGGCCTGATTATAGTCTTAAACCAAAACCCGAGCCCCGATGGTTACCCTGGGGCTTGGAGGGGGCTGAGCGCAGCAGTCCTACATCTCTGGAAGCTCCTGGCCTCCTGCCCACTCTGGGACCCAACAGGACCCCAAAGGCCCAGCTCTGTCCCCGTTGCACCTCCAGCTGCTCTCAAGGTGTTGGTGCTCTATGGAAAGCCCATCTTGCCAGCAGTGGGTCACCACGAGCCCAGTGGCACCATCGCTGGTCCTTGTTGCCCTTGGAGGCTGCTGGATACCCGCTTGCTTTTCCAGCTTTCACCTGGGAGGTGAGGGCCAACGACCGCAGCTACCACACGCAATTCAAGAAGAAATTTGCCTTCTGTCTGACCAAGAAGAAGTATGCGGTGAGCCAGCCTGGGCCAGTCCTTGGCCGTTTCTTTACTCAGCCCCCGATTCCTGAGGGGGGGGGGGTGGTTGGGGGCGACATGACAGAGATGCTCCAGTAGGATGGAGAGTCACATACATAATCCTCAGTGAAGAGGAAGGGGTCCCAGATGCCCTCTGGAGCTGCCAGACAGGGAGCAGAACCGTGTGAGGGATACTTTGAAGTCTGATGGTCAAATCAAAAGATAGATTCTTGAAAAAAGTTTTGACTGAACAAAACCAGTTTTTGGGTTTTTTTTTTCCAGCTGAATATTGACCGTCATGTTGGGGGACAGCTAGGTCTGCTTTAGATGATCAGCAGCAAAATATTTTGTTTCGATTTTAAGTCGCATGGCCCTTTGCTCCAATAAATCTTCTTTTCCCTTATGGCTTTTGTAAATTTTTAAAGGCGTCTCTTACGCCATAACAAGTTGAGAAGTCCAGCGTCCAGCTCTGGAGCCCTCAGCACAAGGAGGACATGGAGCTGTTGGAGCGGGGCCAGAGGAGGGCTACTAAAATGATCCGAGGGGCTACTAAAATGCTCCGAGGGCTGGAGCCCCTCTGCTCTGGGGCCAGGCTGGGAGAGTTGGGGGTGTTCAGCCTGGAGAAGAGGAGGCTGCGGGCAGAGCTGAGCGCGGCCGGTCAGGGCTTCAAGGGGGCCCAGAGGAAAGGGGGGGACAAGCTTTTTAGTAGGGCCAGCTGTGACAGGACAAGGGGGGATGGCTTTAAACTAAACCAGGGGAGGTTTAGACTGGGTCTAAGGAAGAAATTCTTTCCAGTGAGGGTGGTGAAACCCTGGCAGGGGTTGCCCAGAGAGGGGGTGGAGGCCCCATCCCTGGGACCATTCCAGGCCAGGTTGGAGGGGGCTGTGAGCAACCTGATGTGGTTCAAGGTGTCCCTGCTCCTGCAGGGGGGTTGGGCTGGGTGACCTCTGGGGGTCCCTTCCAACCCAAAACCTTCCGTGATTCTATGAAAAATACCCAAATGGGGAATTTTTTTTTTTTGGCATTTTCAAAACACATCCTTGATTTCACGTGGCTGAACTCCCACCGTGGCTTTGAGCTGCCTTTCTTCTGCAGGGCAATGCCATTAAGACAGCCAAGTACAACGTCTTTACCTTCCTGCCGCTGAACCTCTACGAGCAGTTTCACCGCATGGCCAACGTCTACTTCGTCTTTGTCATCCTCTTACAGGTGAGATGGACACCAAGGTAAGAGCAAGCGTGCACGAGACCGTCTAACAATGGTGGGTTCCCTGGTGTTCAAAGTGGGGGACTCCAGTCTAAAATGGTACCAAGGATGCTGCTTTTCAGTGGTGTTCATGGTCTCCCATGAACTCGGAGGGGTTTAACCCACGTTAAGTTTGGTTACTTTAAACTGATTGGATTTGGATGTAAGCTAAGCTCATGTAGACCATGCCTAAGCAGAAATCCTACCCTCCAGATTCAGTGACCCACATGCATTTCACGCATCCAGTTTAAAAAGAGGTGGAAATTCAATAAAACAGTTCCATGTAGACAAAGTTGTTGATCTGATTCGTCTGAGACAGGTTCCTGCCATCCTCAGGGGCAGGGGCTGGGGAGGGGAGCTGGGCTTACTTGGTCACCTAAAGTGTCCCAAGATGGGATGAAAGTTGTGGCAGTGGTGTAAAATTCTCCTTCTCTAGACCTTCCCTGAGATCTCCACGCTGCCCTGGTACACTCTGCTCTTCCCCCTGAGCTGCCTTCTCACCATCCGGGGGCTCCGAGATCTGATCGATGACATTGTGAGTATGGGTCGGAGCGAAAGGCTGTCAGCATTGGGCGTAGGTCCTGTGGGGGCTGGTCAGCAGAAAGAGCCCCTTTTGCTGGGGAGTGAGCTGAAAAGCTTGGGAATCGCCATCATTCATCGTTCCCGAGGCACCATCAACTCTACCATGTCCAAAACACTTTGTATTTTCCCTGGGGAAGGCTGTGACTGGCTGGTTGCTTTCCTGGGGGTCTAGACCCCCATCTCTATCACCTTGAATCTCTTGACCTATAGCTACATGCCCAGGTTGGTTCCCAGAAACACCTCGGGGGAATTTTGCCCCCATCAGAATACATCTGCTTCAGGAAGCAGATCTTGCCCTGGGGCGGAGGTGGTGGGTTGTGGCACTGAGGGCTGTTTTTGTGGGACAAGGATGGCTGGCATGGCCCATCCTTTTCTTTTGGCCTCTTTTTTTTTCTTTTTTTTTTTTCTCCTCTGTGCAGGGCCGTCATCAAAGTGACAGAAACATCAACAGCAGACCCTGTGAAATCCTGTCTGGGAAGAGGTGAGGGGCTTTGGGAAGTTCTGCCCATGTTTTCCAGGCCTGCATGGAGCGGTGGACCATCTGAAGTGCTGAGCATCCTTGAGCATAGCAGCTGGGAAGGGGTTTGGTGGGAACATCCCTGACTCTGCAAACTCCCATCACCTCCCAAAATCTGCTGCAGGTCCAGCTGTAGGAATTCCCTTGTAGGAATGATCGTATCCCAGTCACAGCCAACAGGTCTAAAATAGTCCAGATTTGCTGCGAGGAGGGTTTCCTGGCCACAGGAGTTCCTCCAAGTTTTCATATCTAACCCATGGAGTCATATTCCTGCTAAACACCGGTCCAGGGAAGGACCAACATTTCCCACCCGCGGTCAGGGGGCTGAAAGTCCTGGCCACCTGTAGGTACGGGGGATAAGGATGTGACAAATGGGTCCTGTGCCATCCTCGGTGCTCAGCCGTCCTTCGGTCACGCAGATGGTACCATGGTGGCAGAGGAACCTCCAACCTGGAGACCCCACTCATGCAAGAAGCTGGGACAGACACAGGCTGGACCGGAGGCCAGAAACAGCCGCGGCCCCCATTCCTATAGAATCATAGAATCATGGAATGTTTTGGGTGGGAAGGGACCCCCAGAGGTCACCCAGCCCAACCCCCCTGCAGGAGCAGGGACACCTTGAACCACATCAGGTTGCTCACAGCCCCCTCCAACCTGGCCTGGAATGGTCCCAGGGATGGGGCCTCCACCCCCTCTCTGGGCAACCCCTGCCAGGGTTTCACCACCCTCATGGTCAAGAATTTCTTCTTCCATGCTCTGCAAGGATAAAAATTTCCCTCCTAATTCTCCTGCAGCTTCCGCCGGCAGAAGTGGCGTGACATCTGCGTTGGGGACATCGTCCGCCTGCGCAAGGAGAGCTTCGTCCCGGTGAGCGGGGCCCCGGAGCTGGCTATGGGGCAGGGGGAGGGGGGAGTTTTGGTGTGGAGGGGCTCAGCCCCAGATCTTCTCCCCCTCTTTGCCCTCCCAGGCCGACATGCTCTTGCTGTGCAGCTCGGAGCCCAGCAGCCTGTGCTACGTGGAGACTGCTGACATCGACGGGTGAGGAGAGGGGCAGGGACCGTTATTGCCATGGGGGGAGAGGGGCAGAGACATCCCAGCCAACGGCGGACGCCTCCAGTCTTAGGGACCCCCTGGCACTGGGGGGGCAGGCACGCTGGGAGGGCTGCAAAGTCCAGCAGAAACCATGGGATGTGGGGGATCCTCCAAAAGCTAAACCGACAGACACCCTAGAAATGGGATCTGAGCCCCAGATTTTGGAAACGGGAAGAAGACAAAACCACTTTTGAGGCTTCCACAGAGCAGCTGGTGACCTTGGGCATCTCCCAGCTCCTTCCCAGGGACAGTGGCTGCCGGTCCCTCCGGCCTCCGTCTGCAGGGCGACTTCATGGCAGGGTCTTGGCTGGAGCTTCCTCCCTGCGCAAGTGCCTGATGTCTTCCATGCTAGGTCCCTACCTCGCTTTTCGTTGCCATCACTCGTAATCACCCGATAATTAACAGCCATCCCTGTCCCGTGGGTCCAACAGCGGGATTAACAGCTCTGTCACCCCCCAGGGTTGTTTTATTTTTCCCTTCCCGGCTCTTGTTTGCAGGGAAACCAACCTGAAGTTCCGACAAGCCCTTCTGGTCACCCACCAGGAGCTGGTGAGCGAGGAGAGCATGGCCACCTTTGATGGTGAGTCTCCTGGACGGCGAGGACGTGGCTGTCCCACTGGGATGGGATCGGTTCAGCCCCGGGACGTCTGTGTCCCCTCAGGCACCAAGTGCCATCAGCCCAACTGGAGGTGGCAAGGCTAAAAGACCTTGGACGGAGGCTCTTCCCCAGCAGAGTGGCTCTGTGATGGCTCCATCAGGGTTGTGCACCTTCCCCCTGCCCTGGATCTTGATTTTCCCACTGGAATCAAGTGCTTGGCTCCCAAACCTGAGCTCAGAACCTGGATTTTTTCTGCTTTGGTCCTCCATAGGATGCAGACTCCCCTCTCGGAGGCTCTGGGGTTGAAGGTGGTTGTGTTCGTACCTTGTCCAATTTTAGAGCCCGGTGTGGTTCCTGGACTGACCACCCTCCCAGCACTGCAGGGTGGCCCTCCAGCTTAATTTGAGCCATCCAGATCCCAACTGCACTGGGAGATGCCCTGGAAAAACCTCAATCTCCCCTGAGAAGCCCCCAGCACCCCTTTTTGGAGGGGGCAAGCATGGTGGGGGGGTGGCGGGGAGGAAGGACCTCTCGTTTCCCCCAAAGCCATTGCCTGAATCATGGCCTCTGCTCAAGGGAGGGTGACCTGCGAGGAGCCCAACAGCCGCATGCACAGCTTCACCGGCACGCTGGAGTGGAGGGGCGAGACCCACCCGCTGGACAGCGAAAGGATCCTGCTGCGAGGCTGCAAGCTTCGAAACACCGACGTCTGCTACGGCTTGGTTATCTACGCCGGTGGGTGCCCAGGCCCAGGTCGGGAAGGGCAGAAAATACCCAGGTCCTCGGGGGTTTTAAGCAGCTCCCATCCTCAGCTGATCATGGAATCACAGAATGGTTTAGGTTGGAAAAGCCCTTTAAGCTCCCCCAGCCCAACCCTTCCCCTCCCCCTGCCATCCCACCCCCAAACCCTGGCCCTCAGCACCGCCCCTGCCCGGCTGTTAAATCCCCCCAGGGCTGGGGACTCGACCCCTTCCCTGGGCAGCCCCTTCCAGCCCCTGACAGCCCTTTGGGGAAGGAATTGTTCCCCAGGCCCAACCTCACCCTGCCCTGGCACAACTTGAGGCCGTTGCCCCTCGTCCCATCGCCCCTGCCCTGGGAGCAGAGCCCGACCCCCCCGGCTCCCCCCTCCTCTCAGGCAGTTGTAGGGAGCGATGAGGGCTCCCCTCAGCCTCCTCTGCTCCAGGCTGAACCCCCCCCAGCTCCCCCAGCCGCTCCCCAGCAGCCTGGGGCTCCAGACCCCCCCCCCCAGCTCCGCTGCCCTTCTCTGGACACGCTCCAGCACCATGATACAAAGTGGGAAGCTCTGCTGCTGTAACCAAGCCCCCAGATGCTTGTCCCAAGCTTTGCTGGTGTTGGGCTCGCTGGCAGGGAGATGGTGTGGTGGTACCACCCATCTGCTTATCCCAGGTTGTATTTCATCGTCCTGGATCCATTTCACTTTGTGGCCTCCTGCGCGGATGGCTCAGCGCAGCTGAGAGCTTGGCCGTGCGTGGCTGTGGGTAGAGGGGTGGGGTAAGACCTGGTGTCTCCGAGCATGTAGCCGTGGCTTGATGAACCACTCGTCAAGAGATGAGGTCCTCTGAAGTCTTCAGAGGTGGGGAGATGTTGTTACGGAGGAAACCAGCATCACTCAGCTGCAAGTCAACCTTCGGGGGGCTGCGGGCTTGCGTTTTCACTTCTAAAATGTTTCTCGTCCAGGATTTGATTCCAAAATTATGAGGAACTGTGGAAAGATCAAGCGGAAGAAAACCAAGCTGGACCGCATGATGGACCGGCTGGTGATCATAGTGAGTGTGGTTGCAAACACCTCCTGCCCTGGGCCACTGGCCTCCTGGGGTTGCCCCCCAGTCTTCTCATGAGAGGCTGCTTGCTTGGGTGATGCTGATTTTCTTAAGCTTGCAATAGTTTGCTCAAAGTATCTTGGGTCTAACGTGCTATGGGCAACGACCAAGTGATGCTCCCAGAAAGTGTCAGTTGCTGGGTCTGGAGCAGTCTGCGCGGTGGTTGGTGTTGCTTAAACCCTGGACCCTGGCAGCTCTCTGAGCCCTCAGCTGTAGAGCAGCCCCTTGGACCAGGGAGCTCCCATATTCAGGATCTCCAACCCCTCCTGGCCTGCTCTACTCACCCATAACCATGCAGGTCCAAGGAGGGAGTTTGTGCTGAGGGACCTGCAGGCTCTGGCTCAGCACAGAGTAGATGGAGGACGGGGGAAGGAGGAGCCTTTCCTCTGCGGGAAGCAAAGCAGCGTGGTCACGGCAATGAATTGGATGGCTCTTACTCCGGTTCCTGGTGGTTGGGCGTCATTGCTTCTCAGACTGGCCACTAGCATCTCTCTGTTGGCTGGTAACTCCGTCAGGAAGGCTGCAGGACACCCCGTGTCCAGGGAGATGGTGTCTGAGGCGATTAGGAGGGCGGGAAAGTTGGGATTTGCTTTGTGTGCGTTGCGTCAAGCTCAAATACGTGCTGTGATCCTTCACCTCCACCCAGGGTGAGCTCAGAGAACCAGCTTCAGGCACAAGGCCACCTTTCTGCAGGTTTACAGCTAAATGAGAAAAACAGCCTGGAAGGGGCAATGGTTGGTCAAGGAGTCACAGAATCATCGAATTGTTGGGGTTGGAAAAGCCCTTGAAGCTCCCCCAGCCCAACCCTTCCCCTCCCCCTGCCATCCCACCCCCAAACCCTGGCCCTCAGCACCGCCCCTGCCCGGCTGTTAAATCCCCCCAGGGCTGGGGACTCGACCCCTTCCCTGGGCAGCCCCTTCCAGAGCCTGACAGCCCTTTTTGGGAAGAAATTTTTCCTGATGTCCAACCTAACCCTGCCCTGGCACAACTTGAAGCTGTTTCCTCTCGTCCTAGAAAAGAGTCTGGTGGGCTCTGTGTGATGGGACTTTTTCATCCTGGCTTCCCATCTCAGATCTTCCTGGTGCTGCTGGTCACATCGCTGTGCCTCGCTGTTGCCTCCGGGTTCTGGGCCAGGATGTTCCAGGAGAAGCACAGCTACCTCTCTGCTCTCTACAAGCACACGACCCCTGCCCAGCAGGCCTTCTTCAACTTCTGGGGCTTCATGATCCTCTTGAGCATCATCATACCCATGTCCATGTATATAACGTAAGAGCAACACAGCTTGCAAGTGAGCAGATGAGTACCCCGCTCCCTGCCCTTGGCCATCACCTGGCACCTTGGTTTGCAGCCACAAAATGGGACTGCACAACAGATCCAACTGTGGCCCTGAGCAAGTCGTTCCCATAGGTTCCCTCAGCCGTAAGAGGGTAAGGATGGATTGGGGAGGGGGGGGGTGTGTCTTACAAACATCGATGATGCTTTGAGATCTTGGAGGAAAGCCAGAGAAGAGGTGCAAAGACACGTAACTGGTGTTGGAAACTGTGGGCAGGCTGAGGATGAGTCTGATGAAGGTGGTGTTTCCCCACGGAGCAGCAGCAGGGTGGGGAAGAGAAGGGCAGAGCCGCTGCGAGCAGGCAATAAAGATAATTTGTGCTGGAAGAAGCAGTTTCCCAACGTTCAGCCCTTTGCTGAATCTCCAGATCTGTGGATTTTGTCATCAAGGGCCAGATTCCCAGAGGGGAGCCCAGTTGCCTAGGACCCAGTGGGCTCTCAGTCTGGCATGATGAGCCTTCGGAAACCCGGGCACGAGCAATGAACCCCCTCTTGCTTGCCCCAAGCTGAGAGCAATTGGATCCCCCAGTGCCCCTGGGGTGGGAGTAACGCAACCTCCTTCCCCGGCGTAAGTTCTCTTCTACTCGACTCCCTAGGTTTGAATTCATCTACCTGGTGAACAGCTTTTTTATCAACTGGGATCTGGAAATGTATTACGCTCTCAAGGACATTCCAGCAAAAGCCAGAAGCACCAGCCTCAATGATCAGCTTGGCCAGATCGAATACATCTTCTCGGACAAGACCGGCACCTTGACACAAAACATTATGAGCTTCAAGAAATGCTGTGTCAATGGGACCATCTATGGTAACTTCAGGGGGAAGCGAGTTTGTAGGGATTCATGAGTTAAGTAAACCTTGAACTGGTTCTTTCCACTCCTCCTGGCTTGCTTGGAAGCTTGGGGCATGTGGCTTGAGCTTGGTGGTCCGGGGTGTAGGCAGAAGATGCTGTAGGAGTTCAGGTGGTTCTCATCTCCCATGTTATCCGTGCTTTGCAGGGGCCACCACGCTTGTGGTTGCGCTTGTCTCGTGTTGCCACAATTCCACCCTCCTAGAACGGGTCCCTACCTCTCGGGAGACGTATCGTGCCCCAAACTCAGCTGGGATCAGCCAGGTTTTCCCTGATCAAAAAAGGGAGCCTGGGGTTAGAAGCCCAGCACAGCTACATGGCAAACAGTCGGAGTGAGGTGGATCCCACCTGGAATAACCAGCTGATGCTGGCCCAGGTGGCCAGGACAGGGCCTGAGGAGCCACAGGGTGATGGAGCAGTGAAGACCATGGATTTTTTTTCATTTTCTATGAAGTTCTTGGAGAGGAAAAGGAGGTTTTGCTTTTCTTCTTTGCTTTGTTTTCTGGTGAATCTCCAGCTTGGTTTCTGAATCCGGGCACTGTGAGGCTTTCAGGTGGCCTATCGAGGAGGTGAAGAGGTTATCATTGCCTTTACGCTGTTTCTTTAGGATGGAATTGCTCTTCGGTTTTTTTGGTTTTTTTTTTTTATTATGATTCTGCTTGGTTTTCCCCTTTGAAGCCCGAGAATTGCCGAGTCCTTCCTCTTTTTATCGCTGTACTTCAGCTCTTGGCTGGCTCCCAGGACCTGGCTCAGAGCTTAATCAGTGAAATTTAGTGAGCGGGGCGGGCCAGAGCTTTAAAAAAAAAAATCGCGATGTTTTTTAAGCAGGAATAACCCCAATTTTCCTTGGCCTGATGTACCGTGCTGCACCCCTGCCACAGCAGCATCGCCGTAATCCCCCCGGGCTCCGGCCAACCGCAGAGCCTCCCGGGCAACGCGGGTGAAAGCCAGGCCTGAATTTTTAATGTTAAAAAATGTGTTGGGAGCCTGAACGGCCAAATAAGTCAAACCTGGATATCTTAGAGCCTGGCGTGCGACCGACACCCAGCGGGTGCTGAAAGCCCGTCCCTCTTTGCCGGTTTTTTGGCCAGCAGAAGGAGCAGACCCTTCCGGAGAAACCGCCTGACCCCCCTCTAGCGATGGCCCTGCTATTTACCGAATTATTTTTATTTTTGGCAGGTACAGGCAGAGGCCATGAGAGCAACCAGCCATCGGTGCGTAACTCCCCTCTCCCGCGCCACGTGGGGCCAGACGCTGCTCCTCGTCGGGGCCAAAGTCGGAGCAGTTATTGCCTTGGGCTGGCGAGTTTGCCCGTCCTCAGCTGCCAGTTAAGGACGGGGGAACTGGGTTTATAAAATAACGCCGTTCCGATTTTGATTTTTTATTTATTTATTTAAAATTCCCAAGCCTTTTACAGTCGCCACCTCGGTGTAGGCAATGCAGAGCTCGGCGTACGGACGCCGATCCGGATCGGAGGGTGCCAGGGCAGGGTGGCTGCATTGCGACCCAGCAGCATCCCCGGCGTGGGGCCCCATGCTCGGCCTCTCCCTCGGGTGCCTGCAGCCTGCCTGTGCCTCTTGCAGGGGTCGGGCTTGACCTGGAGCCACCACGGGGAGAAGAAGTTGGACTTTTGCGACGCGACGCTGCTGGAAGCTGCCCGGCGGGACAGTGACCCCGTGCTGAGGGAGTTCCTGAGGCTGCTGGCCCTCTGCCACACCGTCATGGTGGAGGACAAGGGCGGTGGGTTGGCCATGGTGGTGCCCAGGGCAGGGTTGAGCTGCTGGTCAAGGCATTGAGGCCACGATGGCTTTTTCCATCACCCAGCAAAGCTCTGCTGCGTGGGGAGCAAGTGGCGTGAGAGCCCAGGGACGCTCTGTGCCGCTGTCCTGGCATCACGGACGTGCTCGTTTGGCCTTGTTTTAAGGCTGATTTGTTGGAAGAGGAGCATGGGGGGGGATAATCCGATCTGGGCACTTGTCCTGCATGGGGCAATGAGCAGAGAGATAAGGCAAGTAGGACTGAGTTTCCCTAGCCTGGTGGCTTGGACTTTAGGGTGTCCACAGATAATGTTGTTGGACAAGAACGGGGTCTTTCAGGTGTTGCTTGGCTGGGATTCTCCTTGTCTAACCCCTACTCCTCTTCTGCAGACCAGCTGGTTTATCAGGCAGCTTCACCAGATGAAGAAGCGCTGGTGTTGGCAGCCAGGAACTTGGGGTACGTCTTTCTGGCCCGAACGCAAGACACCATCACCATCAGCGAGCTGGGGAAGAAGAGGACCTACAAAGTGCTGGCCATGCTGGACTTCAACAGCGATCGCAAGAGGATGTCTGTCCTGGGTGAGCGGGACGGGGCGTCTCAGGGGGTCCCTTCTGTACTCAGCCCTACAAGGGATGGCACCGGGATGGCTGTGATTGACCACAACTGGCACAGGATCCCCGTCCTAAGGACCATCCCTGTGGTTTTGCTCACCTTGATACCTTGGTGAAGGCAGCTGAGAAGGGTTTGAGCAGCCAAGAGAGAGCGAGTAAATGAGGGGCTGAGAGGAGGTGTGCGAGGAACTGATGGTCCTTGAGGCCTGATCCTGCCTCGTGGTGGATCTGGGGGGATTCCTGTGCTTCCTGTGACCGCAGGCAGAAAAGCACCAGCGTCCCCCGTGGTGCCTTCTGCAGCACGGCCATTGCACGGGGACAACGGGAGCCATCTCTCTGGGTACCTAAGCTGTCCTTCCCCTCCCTCCCAGTGCGAGACCCCCAGGGCACGATCCGGCTCTACACCAAGGGGGCTGACACCGTCATCCTGGAGAGACTGCAGAGGCGAGGGCCCAATGAGACCTTCACCGAGATGGCGCTGGACGTGAGTCCCGTGCCAGTCTGGGGTGGAAAGGGCTGGTCTCCCTCCTGCTGGCCTTGGGCTGGGTGTCCTGAAGTCCCTGGTTGCTATTTCTCTCTCTGGCTTCAGGATTTTGGTCCTTCTTTCTTCCTTCTGCTCTAGGAGCCTCACCCAATTATGGGACGGGGGCTGAGGGCATCATAGAATTGTCTAGGTTGGAAAAGACCTTTAAGATCATCAAGTCCAACCGTTAACCTACACTGCCACCCCACCTCTAAACCATGTCCCTAAGCACCTCATCAAATCCACCTTTGGTGTTCAGCAGGGGCTGGTTGCATTGCAAGGATGCTCATGGGGATGCTGTAGGATGGGGGAGGGAGTCAGAGCCCAGAGGGAGACCCTCAGATCCTGGAGTGTCTCTGGCTCTGCCCATGGGAGCATCGTGGCTGGTTGGCACGATGCCCCGGTCCGCCGTGAGAGTCCTCCTGGTCGAGGGAAGGGAGACCTGACGTCTCATCTCCGCAGCGCTTTGCAGAGGAGACGCTGAGGACGTTGTGCCTGGCCAGCAAGGAGGTGAGCGAGGTGGAGTACAGCGAGTGGAGCAGGAGGCACCGCGAGGCCAGCGTCCTGCTGCAGGACCGCGCGCGGGAGCTGGACAAGCTGTACGAGGAGATGGAGCAGAACCTGCAGGTGGGATGAGGCCGAGGTTTAGGAGGAGCCGGCTGCGCTGGTCCCACAGAGGGCAGGAGCGTGGGGTTCGGCTCTCTGGGATGAGGGGGTGAAGTGTCCAACCCAACACCCATTCCCTGGGGGGAGGGCAGGTGGAGTTCCCCGCCCAAGGGGTGGCTTCGTGACACGCCAGTGGACACTGGGTTAGATACCTGTGAAGTTGTGTCCACCCATGGGCAAAGAATCCTGGTTGGATCCAGGGGCAATTCCCACCTCCATATCTCAGAATTATAGAATCGTTGGGGTTGGAAAAGCCCTTTAAGCTCCCCCAGCCCAACCCTTCCCCTCCCCCTGCCATCCCACTCCCAAACCCTGGCCCTCAGCACCGCCTCTGCCCAGCTGTTAAATCCCCCCAGGGCTGGGGACTTGACCCCTTCCCTGGGCAGCCCCTTCCAGCCCCTGACAGCCCTTTGGGGAAGGAATTTTCCCTAATCTCGCCCTGCCCCATGTCATGACACCCTCTCACCCCTCTTCCAGCTGCTTGGGGCCACGGCCATTGAGGACAAATTGCAAGAGGGAGTCCCTGAGACCATCCAGCTGCTGAAACTGGGCAACATTAAAGTGTGGGTGCTGACGGGAGACAAACAAGGTCAGTGGAGGCAAGCCCAGACCCCACCAACACATTTCAGCTTCTCCCCTAACCAGGGCCAGAGCTGGGATGAGACCCTGGGAGTGGGTAGCAACCAGGTTCTGCTGTTCCCTTCAATACACGGTAGCAGCATGTCCCACAGATCATGTCACCCATGGGGAAACTGAGGCAGGGGAAGCATCTGCGCAATGGCACAGAGCTGGAGCAGAGCCCCCAGCAGCTCCTGCCCACCAAGGGCTGCTGGACCCCGAGGGCTGGGGGCTGCCCTGGGCTGGGGGGGTGCAGCACCATCGGCCGCTGACCCCTGCGTGTTGCAGAGACCGCAATGAACATCGGCTACGCCTGCAAGCTGCTCACGGACGACATGGAGATCCTGGAGGAGAAGGAGATCAGGTGAGGAATCGTGACCTCCTGGTTCAGGACATTGTCCCCGCTGACGACACCCGAGGGCACAGGAACCTGGGCAGGGTGGGCAGAGCTCAACGCTGCCAGAGACGCTTCTCCTTCCCTGTCCCAGCCTGGATGTCCATGGCCCTCATCTGCTGATGCTTTTCCAGGCCTCCCCACCTATTTCTGCCCCTACAGCGTTCTCCTCCTCGGTGGGCTTTGACCAGAAAGTGCTGAAGCTGTCTCTCCAGCTGCCAAACCACAGGGGCAGAGGCTGATTTCTGATACCAGTGAGCCCTTGGGGTCCCCTCTCTGTCCCCCCTGGAGCTGGCTTTGAGATGGCAAAGGCCAAATGTAGGTCTCAGTTGAAGCCGGGCAGCATGCCCGGTGTCCTCAACCCAGGTCCAACCAACCCTTCCTACGACCAACCCTTCCTACGACCAACCCTTCCTACGACCAACCCTTCCTAGGGCTACAAAGCTGATGAGGGGGCTGGAGCATCTCCCCTAGGAGGAAAGGCTGAGGGAGCTGGGCTTGTTCAGCCTGGGGAAGAGAAGGCTGAGAGGGGACCTCATCAACACCTACAAATATCTCAAGGGTGGGGGTCACCAGGATGGAGCCAGACTCTTCCCAGTGGTGCCCAGCACCAGGACAAGGGGCCATGGGCACAAACAGAAGCCCAAGAGGTTCCAGTTGAATGTGAGGAGGAACTTGTTGAGTGTGGGGGTGCCCGAGCCCTGGCCCAGGCTGCCCAGGGGGGCTGTGGAGTCTCCTTCTCTGGAGATCTTCAACCCCCGCCTGGCCGCTGTCCTGTGCCCCCTGCTCTGGGTGAGCCTGCTTGGGCAGGGGGGTGGCACTGGGGGAGCTCTGGAGGGTCCCCTTCCAACCCCCACCATCCTGGGATTCTGGGATTCCTCTCGCAGCGAGATCCTCGAGGCTTACTGGGTGAGCAGCAACAACCTCCGTGGCAGCGGGGAAGCCCTCTGCAGCGTCCACCTCTCCCAGCAGTGCCCAGAGGCTTCGTGCCACAAGAAGAGAGCGATCATCATCAGCGGGGACTTCTTGGTAAGGTGGCCATTTGGATGCTCTTCTCTGCCTGCCCTGGCAGATTGCTTTTTCTGCCCTGGTGCTATCAAAGTCCTGGGTGGCACCAGCATGTGAAGGACATGATGCCCCTCCTGCCCAAGGGGTGGGAAAAGCCCATTTGGGGCTGGGGAATGAAGAGTTGAGAGGGGGACAATCTTGCACCCATCAGTTGGTGTTGGGGGGCTTCGACCACACTTGCCCAACCAGTCTTCTTTGATGACTAGAAGCAGGTGGGTGACCACAGGCTCTTCTGGTTGTACTGGGACAAACTGGTCTCGTGATCACAGTGCCTGCTGTGTGATGAACTTGGAGAAAACTGGGGTCACCTTTTTGTAGCATCTACAAGATTTAAGAGCATCGTTGAGGAGCTGGGGGCTCTCAGGCTACGAAGGTGAGGTCCCAACCACCTTGTGCTCTCCCCTAAGGACAAAATCCTCCAGACGGGAGAGGTGCTGAAGGAGAAGAAGGGGTGGCTGTGGCGGCGGCTGGCTTGCGGCAGGGCTACGGGCTCGCAGGAGCAGGGCAGTCTGGTGGAGAAGGCCTTCGTCGACTTGGCCACCAGCTGCCAGGCAGTGATCTGCTGCAGGGTGACCCCCAAGCAGAAAGCCCTCATCGTGCAGCTGGTGAAGAAGCACAAGAAGGCCATCACGCTGGCCATCGGGGATGGGGCCAACGATGTCAACATGATCAAAAGTGAGGCTCGGGGCAGGGGGGGGGAGCGTAGGTTTTGGCCGGTGCATCCCGCTGGTGGGGAGTGGTGGTGCCCCATCTGCCATCCCCACCACCTCGCCCTCCTCTTTGAGGTGAGGAGCTGGGAGGGGAACCCCCAAACCAGTTCTCCACTGGTTGCTGTGCTGGGAGGGGAGCGAGAGGCACAGGACCAGGACGAGAGGAGGGGGGGACCGCTTGCTTTGGCAGCGGGGGTGAACCTTGATGGAATTTCAAGCCCCAACCTGGGCAGGCGGCAGAGACGTCCCTGCCTCTCTCCAGCAGCCCTGACACGGGGCTGTGCTCCTTGCACGCCCAACCTGGCACGTCCCGCCCGCAGCCGTGGCACGTGATGGGAGGGGGCTTCTTCCCTTCGCCCATCGCTCCTGGTTTCACCTTCTGCCCATCAGCCTGGGGGCGATCCACAGGGAAAGCGAGCACTTGGCTCCTCCAAAATCCTCCCCACCTGCATTTCACGCCCTCCTGTCCTCTGCAGCCGCCGACATCGGGGTGGGCATCAGTGGGCTGGAGGGCATGCAAGCCGTGCAGTGCAGCGACTACGCCCTGGCACAGTTCTCTTACCTCCAGCGCCTCCTGCTCATCCACGGCCGATGGGCGTACCTGCGCATCTGCAAGTTCCTCCGCTACTTCTTCTACAAGACCTTTGCTGGCCTCCTGGCCCAGGTCTGGTTCGCTTTCCACAACGGATTCACGGCTCAGGTGAGGGACGCCCCCATTAGCAGGGGTCACATCCATCCCGTGGAGGTTTGCAGCCCCCTGCTGAGGACCCCCACGCGGGACTCGTGCCTGGTGGGGACACGGCCGCATCGCTGCCCTCGTGTCCCTTCTCCCTTGCCCTGGATTTAAGCTGTCCAATTTTTGGGGGGGGTGGGCTGCCTGGCTGAGATGCAACTGGTCATCTGCTTTTTACCAGGCTGGGTTGGGAAAAGCACCCTGGGGAGTTTTGGGGTGTCCTCGCGAGCTTCAGCGCCATCTTGGGCAGATGCAAGGGAAGGTCCCACGCGCGTTGAACTGGTTTCCTCCAAAGTGGGAGCTTTTCCCCCGAGGACCATTCGTGTGACCTGGCTGTGTGGCTCCAGCCCCAACCTCCACCAGCAGCACGGCCCCGCTGATCGCTGCAGGCAACCTGGGGCTGACGCAGAGCCTGGGGCAAGTCCGTGGGGGTTTCCCCAGAATTCGGCTGTGTGTCCCTTGGACTCACCCCTGGTGCCTGGGGATCCTTTCTGAGTCTTCCCAAAGCACCTCTGGGCTCACAGCTGCTTTCTTCTCCCTCCTAGCCGCTGTATGAGGGCTGGTTCCTTGCGCTCTACAACATTTTCTACACCACGTACCCCGTGTTGTCCATGGGTCTTCTGGAGCAGGTAGGGGTTCACCGGGCTGCACCCAGCACCCGTGCCCAGAGGCTGCATCCCCAGTGGGTGTGGGTCACCCCGGCAGGCGTTGTGCCCCATTGGTGTGGCCCTTTCTGCGGGGACGTGGTACCAAGCGGCTCGTTGGGCATCTGTAGGTCACCACCGGGCTTGGGCTTCCCCATCGCCCCAGAGCAAAGCGGGTGGTGGGGCTCACTGCGGCTCCCCTGAAGAATGTGTTGGGGGGGGGGTGGTGTCCCAATCCTGGCCCCCGGTCTGGGTGGGGAGGGTGATGCTTGGCCCCCTCCCGGCAGGACGTGAGTGCCAAGAAGAGCCTGGAGTTCCCCGAGCTCTACGTGATCGGGCAGCAAGACGAGCTCTTCAACTACCGCATCTTCGGCGTCGCCCTCCTGCACGGCGTCAGCACCTCGCTCGCCAGCTTCTACATCGCGCTCTGGGCCTTCGAGGACCGCGTGGGCAGCAGGGCTGTTGGCGACTACGAGTCCTTCGCCGTCACGGTGGCCACGTCGGCGTTGCTCTCGGTCCTCGTGGAGGTGAGCGCCGGTCTGCCCTTCCCTACCCTGGCCCCGGGGGAGATGTTCCGGGACCACTGCCGGGCTCAGCCCTGGGCTCTGCCAGCAGCTTTGTGGCTGTAGGGAATGATCTCCCTCGGGGCAGGGGAGGAATTAGGGATGAGGGGCTGTATGGAAGAGGCTCCACACAGCCTCATGCCCCTACAGATCATCCTGGACATCAAGTTCTGGACGGCGTTGTCCTTCCTGACGGTCACGGCCAGCCTGCTGCTCTTCTGCCTCTTCTCCTTCCTCACCCAAAGCATCGATGCCTTCAGGATGGCCCCTGCCATCTTCCGCTTCCCCGGTGAGATGCCCCGGGGAACCCCATGGTCCTTCCCTTCCCCGAGCCAGGGGAGCCCAGCCTGGGCTGGGAGCTGTTTCCCACCTTGCAGACCCTCCCTTCATCGCCACTTCTCGATCTTGCTGCCTTGATTTTTGCCTCCAGTTTAGGTGCCATCTCCTCTTTAGCCCCCTCAACACCTTTGTGGGTCCCCCCACAGTTGTCCCCTCTGTCCTTTCCGCCTTCCCTACATCACCCGCTGACTTCTTGCATTGCCAGACGCCAGCTGGAACGCCCTGACCGACCCCTACGTCCTGCTCGTGGTCCTGCTGTCCCTGGTGGTGAACACCATCCCCTCGCTCACCGTCCGCCTGTACCGCGCCATCGTGGGCAAAAACACCGTCCAGCAGGTGGGGGCTGGCATGGGGAGGGGTCTGCGTCCTGCTGGCGTTGGTGGCCGGGGCACGGCTGGTGATGGGAAGAGTGAGGGTCCCCAGGGAAGCCACTGCCTGGGCCGCAGCTGTGGGACGTCACCTCTCAGCTGGTGGTGGTCTCCCATGACATTGGTGTCCAAGCCTGGCTCCAGGGCCCTCTCCCCAGATCGGTTCATGGCCCAACAGGAGGCCCTCAAGCTCTGGAATGGGCTGCCCAGGGAGGGGGTCGAGTCCCCATCCCTGGAGGTACTTATAAGAAGGGTAGATGAGATGCTTAAGGACAGGGTTTAATGGTGGGATGGCAGGGTTAGGTTAAAGGTTGGACTTGATGATCTTAAAGGTCTTTTCCAACCAAAGCGATTCTAGGATTCTAAGAGACCTGCTCCATCTCTTGGAGAGGGTCTGCTTGAGGCTGCGGTAAGGATCTGCCCTCCAGGACTCCCTGGAGCTGCCGCTTAGGGGGCACTGGGGTCTGGTGCAGGTCTTGGTACCACCCCCAGCTTTGGCAGAGCTCCCCCCCCCCCATCTGGGTCATACCTTACTGGTGGTACAACGAGGTCCCAGATGAGAGCAGGCAATGAGCTTGTGCTCCAGACCTCCAAGGGCTTTGAAGACCCCCCCCAGGAAGGTCCCCCCATTACACAACCCATCACATCAACCCAGGTCATGGTGGAGCTGGGAGCCAAACTGTGTCTCCGTGGAGGGCGTCCCTGCGTGGTCCCCTTTGGGGCGGGGGCTTGCCTGGGAGGTGGCCACAGCCCCCATTTCCCCGTCTCCTTGCAGAAGATCCGCCTGAGGGCCAGACAGGAGCCGGAGCCCTCGGTGGAGCTGCGCGCCCACGTCCCTCGTGGGTCCTTCCACCGCCACTCCAGCTACGCCTTCTCCCACCAGGAGGGCTACGCCGGCCTCATCACCCGGGGGGACAGCCTGCGCACGGGGGGCACCCGCAGCGCCACCCCGGGTCCCCTGCGCCCAGGGACCACCCCGGCTTTGTCCTCCCTCCCCAGCCCCTCGGCGTAGCCACCATCAACCTCCCACCATGCTGGGACAGGGGAGGTGCCGGCGAGATGCAGAACTGGCTGCCCCCCCCCTCTTTTATGGACATTTTATTCATCTTATTGGGGTGGGGTTGAGGTGCGGGCAGCCCCCGTGGCTGCAGACCCCCGGGGGGTGCTGCTGCGGGTGCTGAGCCCCAGGATGTGTCCAACCCCCAGCTCCATCTCCCCCACCCGGTGTCCCCATGGGCTTTGCAGGAGCCTGTAACGTGGTGAATCCCCCCACCCCCTGCCGCCACGCGCAGCCCCCCGCCCCACCCCGGGCACCCCGGCCCCCTTCCCCCTGCTGAGCCCCCCCGGAGCCGGGGCTTCCTCCTGCCCCCCAGGCCCATCCTGCTCCCGGCTGGACCCGCAAAGAGCAGCTCCGCTGCCCCGGGCTCCTGATTCCACCTCGGAATTAATAAAATTCCCTGATGCAAGGGCCAGCAGTGGGGCTGGGGGGGGCGGGTGCAGCCCCCTCGCCCCCGCTCGCTTCCACCCGTGCCGGGGGCTGCACGGAGCCCCTCGCCTTGTTTTCCCACGGCTGCGGGGGGGGGGGCCATGGGGCAGAGCCAGCCGCCCCCCCCCACGCAGGGCTGGGTCCAGCACCCGTGGCTTTCCCGTGCCTCGACTCCACAGGTCAGACTCGAGTGGCATCATTTGAAAATGCCCCCTATTTTCGGGAGGAGGACCTGCCTACGGTTAATTAGCTGCAGGTTTTCCTCCTCCAGCCTCTCCTGGTCACTCCCCACCACCTCCCCTCCCCACCCATGGATGTGGAAGGAAGATGCCTTCGCCATCCCCCCACGAGGGGCCGTGCCCCATCTCCACAGCAGCCGCGTCCCCCGCCCCCAGGACTGATGTCCCCATCTTTGGGGACAGCTTGTGCCCACAGGCCCTTTGCTGCAAAGCCCCCAAAAGTACTTTTTTTTTGGGGGGGGGGGAGCGGGGGAGGGAGGGCAAACCATGGGGGGGGGCCGTGCATCACCTCTGCCCCACGGGCATGGGAGCACCCGTCCTGCAGAGCCGCGCTTTGGGGACATCGGCGGCTGGAGAAGTCATGCGTGAAGAACTGCCTGGTGACTGGCTCACCCTTTGTAGCGTTTTTATTTTTAATTAAAAGGATTTGAGCTTTTCTCACCTCTCCCATAAACCTCTGCTACCCCACCGAGGGAGAAAGCTGCACCCAAAGGTCCCCTGGGCCCTCGCCGCGTGCCACCAGCCCTTTGCCACCTGCCAGTGCTGGGGCAAAATTGCGCAGTAGGAGAAGATATTCGGGTCAAAAACCAAAAAACGAAATGGGCCGCGGGGGCTCGGACCTGCTCACGGCGCATGCGACTCCGTGGGTTCATTTAAGGAGCCCCCGGCCCTCGTCCCCCCCGCGCTGGTGGGAATTCAAGCGGCTTCTTTGGGCGCTGGCCAGGAGGGCGTTGGATGGTGCCAAGAAATAAAAGCACCTGGGGAAAGCTCTTGCCCCTGCAACTGGGGGGAAAAATGGGGAGAAAACCCCCCTTTCCCAGCCACCTGGGCAGGTTCCCCCCAGCTTGACCCCCCCACACACCCCCCTGGTTCTCCGGGGCCAGGGTGAGGAGCTGAGACGCGGCTGCGAGACGAGAGCGTCCCGAGGGGGGGGGGGGACACACACGCCGGGGTGAATGACTAGAAAATAATTTATTGAAGAAACAGAAAGCTGCAGAAATACAACACAGTCATGACCAGTAAAGGAGGAACAAATAGAGATTAATTCTTTTTTTTTTTTTCCTTTTTTTTTTTTTTTTTTTTCCCCTCTTTTAAAACCTGTTGACAGGCTGGAGTTCAGTTTCCCGGTCCCTTCCCCTGCGTGAGTCATTGCAAAGAACAAGGAACGAACTCCCGAGCACACAGCACAGCTTGGATAAAGTGCCTGACACATAAGACTCTTTTTTTTTTTTTTTTTTTTTTTTAATTTTTTTTTCTTTTTTTTTGACGCTCGTAAATAGCTTAAACAAATATCGTCGCAAGACACAGAGGAGTAACAATTGCATTTTGCTGTAGAGTAAAAACCGATCCCATGAGAGTAACGATGAAGCGGCAGCAAAAAAAAAAAAAAAACCCAAAAAAAAAAGAGAAAAAAGGAAATTAATTTAATTAGAAGGAAAAAGTCGTTTAAGAACGCGGAGATGGGGCCCTCGGAGCGCGCGGGGCGAGGGCGAGCGTTGCCTATTGCTGGACAGAAAACTGAGCCCTGGGGGCTGGAGGTGGCTGGGCTGGCCGGGTTCTTCCTGGCCGGGATGAATTCTATCGTCCGACTTCTTTTGTTCCTTTACAAATTTAAGGGGGAAAAGAAAAAAAAAAAGAAAACAACCCAACAACAACAACAACAAAAAATCCCCAACCCCTTAAACCCTGAATTTTGTTCTTTGCATTTTTCATTTCCTCGCTTTAAAAACCCCCCAAACAAAGACGCAAGAGGAACCGGATTCTGCGCAGCAGCACCTGCAGGTCCAGCCCGTCGCCGGCTGCCAGCGCCGCCTCGGCCCTGGGCGTCCTCTGAGACAAGGGAAAAGGAGCTGGGGACGCGCGGCGGTGACGAGGGCAGGCGCCCGCCACGGTGCCAGCACCCAACCCAGCCCAGCGGCATCTCCGAGGTGCCCAAAGCAGGTTGGGGAGAGAGGGAACGTTCCAAGACGAAGCCAATCGTCTTCCCCACCCAGCCTTCGGATGCTCAGGAAAAGGGACGAGCGGTGATCGATTTATTTAATTTTTTTTTTTTGCAAAGCTGTTTCTCGGCACAGAGAAACGCCAGCTCCTGGCCCGCTCTGTGGCCACGTCCCGGCAGCGGAGCCGTTGGCCAAGCAGGAAAAGCTCGGCTCTGGCTGTGCCATAACGGGGTGACAATGGCCAAAAACCCAGCTGGGCACCCCCGGGAGCCCACGCTCCTCCTGCTCGCCCGGTGGGACGGGGGCAGCCCTGCCCCGCTGCCACCGGTGGGGGAAAAACTTCCACCCAAGGTAGGACCAGAGTGCTGGGAGGGGCATCACGCATAATGAAATGACCCAAATCCCTGGAAATTTCCACAATTGAAGTAGGATGCGGTGGCCAGGTTGAACCAGCAGGTCTCACTGGGAGATCCCAGGCCCCCTCCTCTTCCTCACCCTCCGACCTTCTGCTCTCCATCACCCTCAGGGGCACCCCTGGGGTCCTGGTTTTGCTCCTGCTCCCCACAGCACAAAAACGTCCTTCGGGGGCAACCCTGGTCGAGAGAATTGTCTTTAGGACAGAGCTCGGATTGTCATTACCTGCAGGAAAAAAAAAAAAATCTTTGGTATCGTGGCAAGTTGCTCCTCGAGGCGTTTTGGTTGGTGTGGGCAGCAGGCACGGCCAGACCTGGCGTGGGGCAGGGCTCAGCCTCCAAGGCCTGGGGGGCTGAAGGATGGGAGAGGGCTCGGCTCTTGGCTTCTCCGGGGTTTCCCAAGCCACCCGGTTCATGCCCTGGGATGGAAACCAGTTGGTCTCTGTAAGGGTCCGATGACTTGTGACTGGGGGTTGCATCCAAGCCTGGTGAGACCTTCTTGCAGTTGGAAATGAGGTCTTGGCCTCCAAGCACCAAAGCTTCTCCTGCTGGAAAAGGTCTCCTGGGAGGAAATGGGACACAGGGGGGGATGAAGTGCTCCCCGGAGGACAGGAGGGCTGGGTAGGAGATGAACGGTGCTGCGGGAATGAACATCCCCTCTTCCTAAAGCCCAGGTTCTCGGTCAGTGGGTCCCATGTCTCCCACCACCACCTGGTACTGAGCATCTCAGCGCTGGCCATGAAGGCGGCGAAGGCTGCAGGGACACGGTGTTAGACAAGAGATGCAGCTTAAAAGACAAAGCCAACCTACTTTGCTTTTGGGGGCCACTTTGGTGGGGCCCCAAGAAGAGGAGATCTCTTGCCTCGCAGCGGGCTGAGCTTTGGGACCACCTCCAGTGCTGGAGGTGAGGGATGGAGAGGTGGAGGGGCTGGAGAGGGCTGAGGAATCGGCATTTTAAGGTAAATGCTCTGGTGATGGTGGGGAAGCAAAAAGAAGTAGGTACCACTGCCTCCTCCAGGTCCCATCACCTTCCAGACTGCCGAAGACGTGACTCGTTACTCTTCCCATCTTTAAGCAGAGAGAGGAGGAGGAGCAGGGGGAGGAAGGAGTAGGGGATGTTCAGGAGGAACTCGCTGGACATTTGCAGAAAGTTCCCTGGCTGTCTCGGGTAGGCGGGGAGACCTTCCAAATCCCTCCTGAGACCTGCTGGGGGGCTGGGGTCCTCCAGGACCTTTTCCACTGCCTGGACTCCTTCTTCTTCTTCTTCTTCTTTTTCTTCTTCTTCTTCTTCTTCTTCTTCTTCTTCTTCTTCTTCTTCTTCTTCATCTTCTTCTTCCCCCTTCAACCAGAGCGGGTGCCTCCGTGCAGGGCGAGAGCCAGGCTGGGTGGCACGGGAAGGGCTGGCAGGGGCAGGCGCTGGGTGGCTGCCTCTGACCCAAACCACACCCCTGGGGAGAAAAACCTCGGAAATGGGGCGCTCCAGTCCATCCCTGGGTCCGGTTGGGCGTTGATGCAGCATCTTCAGAGCCTCTGTCCATGCAGGGCAAGAGCAGAGGCAGGTCCATGAGGTGACTCCAAGGGACGGGGACTTGGGAGCATCACCTGGAAAGGTCTCAGCCCCGGGGGGGGTTGGTTTGGGGTGGCCGGGGGCCGTTTCCCTTGTCTCAGAGCACGTGAGGAGCCCGGCGGCTTTGCCGGCTCAGGTCGTGGCGGTTGATTGTCTCTCCCGAGAGCTGGATAAAGCAAAAAAACTCCAAACAAACCCAAAAAAACCCTCAAACCCCAAACCCAAAGCATGGCGAGGAGCCGGACCCCCGTGGCGGCGGGTGGGACGGGTGGGTCCCGTGCCCCAGATATCCTTACCCTGTTTGCCGGGCACGGGGCCGCGTCGTGCCCCCCCCCCCCCCCGGGGGGGGGGGGGGGTCCTCCGAGCAGCCCCTTGCCTCCCCGCGTCGCTGCCGTGCGCTTCTCAGGGCGAGGGAAAGGAAGAAAAGAGGCGAAGGAAAAAACCAAAACCAAACCAAACCCGAGGGGATAAGCGACGACTCGCCCGCGGTTGCGTGAGTTGGAAACAAAAACCCCCGTGATCCATGCAGAGAAATCCTCATCAACCGAAAACTCGTGGACAAAAAAAGCACAGTTTGTCCCCTCCCGCCCCCACCCAACCACCCCTCCCCGAATAATTATTACATTACTTCAAGAAAGAGTATATTTTTGTTTTTTCATGCATAAATCAAATTCTCATCTCGTCTTTTTTTTTTTTTTTTCTTTTTCGTCGTCTTTAAATTACATTTGAACACAGAACACATATAATAAATACTCTTGTACGACATGACTCAGAGAAAAGTAACACATCCGAACGCAAAGGTATCGTCATTATTAGTTTTTCTTTTTTTTTTCTTTTTTTTTTTTAAAAGGACTTGTTTAAATATGAAATCTGTAAACTCCAAGGGTCCTTTTTTTAATCTTTCTCTCTCTCTTTCTCTCTCTCTTTCTCTCTTTTTTTTTTTTTTTAAATCGTGAAACTATCCAGCTTTCATTTCCTT
>JADKXX010008301.1:0-14170 GCA_017310255.1 Butorides virescens
CCTGTCCCTGTCCCCTCTCCACCCCTCCACGTGTGGCTGCTTCGCTCCCCGCTCCATCTCCCGCCTCCCCCTGCAGCACCATCCCCTTTTCCTCGCCTCCCTCCCCAGCCTTCACCTCCCTGCAGCCAGGAGCCCCCGGAGGCCCAGGACCCTCCAGCTATCGCTGCCTTCCGCTCTCTCAGCTTTACACGTTCTCTCCTAAAATTCCTAAATGTCCTAAATTTCTACCTCCAGCTCCGTGCACATCGAAGCCTCCAGCCACCGCCGTCACCCAACTGAGTAATTGCTGCTGTCAGTGCGGTTAAATTGCCGGCAGGAAGGACAAGGCTCCCATCCAAAGGGCTGGATGCTGCTCGCCGTTGCATCGCTGGCAATTCCCAAACGACACCAATTAAATAACTGGAGCTGCTCCAGATTTATGCCCGTGTAACCGAGATCACAGGCCAGGTCTGCCTCCAGCGATTACGGGACCGGGGAAATGAGAGCTCTTTGCTTGCACTCGGAGATCTCTCAACCCACATTTCAGCAGCCTTCGTCATAACAGGGCTGATAATTAATTGATCTGATATTAAGGTGGCTGGCTCCCGCGCTCGCCCGAGCTCCCCGCCGCAGTTTAACACCAGTTAAATCAAGTGAGTCCTTGAATCTTTGACGTGATCCAGAGCGAGAGGGAGCGAAAGGGAGACGGGCGCCTCCGCGGAGAGGCACGGGTGCACGCGCGGGGGTCCGCGAGGGTGCACACCCATGTCGCGCTTGCTCCGGAGGCGGGAAGAAAACAGGCGAGCACTGGCCCATCCCCAAAGATATTTGCTGTTTTCCAAGAAGAGAGAAGATGTAGTCTCTTTTTCTGAAGGTTTCTGCATTTCAAAGTAATATCAGAAGGGCTTGAAGCTTAATCTTCGTTACCCAGGAGGCTGTAGGAATCAGGCAAAAGGAGAAAAAAAATCGAATCGATACGGCAGTATGAATTTATTCCCAGGGGGGTCCGAGGCACCAATATTTTCTCTCCCCTCTGTTAAAGAGATAGCACCAGCCTGAAGCAGAGGCCCCTCACCTGGGCGGCCCTGGAGTTACGTGGCGGCAGTGGGTATGATGACACGGGGGGCGGTGGGGGGATAAAAATCACGGGAGGTTAAATGGTGTCACCTGGAGGGCTGGAAGGAAACCTCCCAACTGTAGCAAATGACTTCTTTTATTTGCCAATGGCTTCCTGCATCCCTTGGCTCTGCACGATTCCGGTGGCCGGGGATGTGGGAAGAGGGGCGGGGATGATGCAGGGATGCTGAGCTGGTCCCAGGGGTGCTGAGCTGGTCCCAGGGGTGTTGAGCTGGTCCCAGGGGTGCTGAGCAGGTCCCAGGGATGCTGAGCAGGTCCCAGGGATGCTGAGCTGGAGCTGTGGAAGGACCGAAATACCCACGATCCCCGTGGTGCCGGCATTGACCTCAGCTGGGTGCCCCGTAGCTGAGCCTCAGCTCCCTTTGGGGGGGTTTGATAGCTGCAGGAGGGACTCATCCTGACAACAGATCCAGGCTGAAAGCAGCAGGATGCACCATTCTGGGGAGCTCCTGGTCAAGTTTAACATTAAACCCTTCACCCTGAGGTGCCCACCCTGGGGAGGAACCCACAGGGGCATCACCAGCATCCAGGGCTCAGCGCGGCCAGGCTGGGAGGTCTCCAGTTGCTCAGTGCTCATGTCCAGCCCACCAGAGCCACAACCTCGGGCCTGTGACCCAGCCCCAGACGTACCAGGAGAGGAAAACACCAGTCCATCAGCACATCAAAACCAGCTGAAGCTGCTTCATTGCCCACCAGCAGGAGCGTGAAGCCCCTGGTGTCCCACGGGACGTGGGTCTCCTCTCCTGGCATAAGCAGAGATGCGCGGCGTGCATGGCCGGTGGTGGAGACCAGCGTGGTCCCAGCTCTCGCCTTGCCCCTCTGCCGCAGGGCATTGCCCTTCAGCAACAGCCCGGGGAGATGCTGACCCCCCAGGGCTGGCCCGGCCCCACGGTCCCTGCTGGTGGCTGCTCCGCCGTGGGCTTCTCCTCCCTGAGCTCCGGTTTTGGCCAAGGCCTCCTCGGGAGGAGCAGCATGGGAACACCAAGGATAGATGATCTCCCGAGGTCCCTTCCAACCCTTGCAATTCTGTGATTCTGTGATTCTGTGATACACGGGGAAACTTGCCTTCCCACCCTGGAAAAAGCTACTTCTGCAGCCACAGGGGAGGGACGCACCCTTCCCTCCACATTGCCAGAGCTGAGCCAGTGTCCCCCTGTTCATACTGGGGGGACATATAAATCTGCTTTTCACCTGGGCCACCCAAAGCTCAGGATTTTCCTGCACAAGCCACGTTTTGAGAAACCTCGGGGACTCTGCAGCCCTGAGAGAGCCCTCCCGGAGCCGCATCACCATCAGACTTTGGGCATGGGGAACAATTCCTTCCCCAAAGGGCTGTCAGGGGCTGGAAGGGGCTGCCCAGGGAAGGGGTCGAGTCCCCAGCCCTGGGGGGATTTAACAGCCGGGCAGAGGCGGTGCTGAGGGCCAGGGTTTGGGGGTGGGATGGCAGGGGGAGGGGAGCGGTTGGGCTGGGGGAGCTTAAAGGGCTTTTCCAACCCAAACCATTCTGTGATTCCATGATCACGTTAAATCCACTGGAGCATCAATCTGGGCACAAACAGGGGGAGCGCTCGGTTGCATTTGCTGAATTTTGGGGAGGACAGTGGGACCAGTGGGCATGGTGGCACGTGGGGCTGGGACATCGGGGGAAGAACACGGTGGGGGTGGTGGGGGTATTTACGGCCCCTGGCTGCGCGGCTCTGACCGGAGCGATCAGCTTCCCACCACAATGCGCCCAATCGTTTGAAATTTAAAACAAAATGTAAAACAAGGAATAATGGTAACAAAAAAGGCTTAATTAATTGAAGTAAATTGCATCACAATAGTGATTTCTCAGTAACGCGGCTAAGTGCCCCATTATTCTGATTTCACTCAGTATTCATGGATACTAAATAAATCACGGGCCCTCCACTTACAGCCTGCCGCAGAGGGGCAGGGGGGTGGGGGTCCGGCCGTCCCCCCGCTCCGTCTGTCGATAACCCCAGCACTTCCTGAGCCTCCACCTTAAATGGCAGCCAGAAAAATTACCGTCAAAAAAAATTAATTGTCCAGCCTTTTTACCTTTTTTTTTTTTTTTTTTTTTCCCCTTTTTTTTTTAACCTTTGGAAAAATTTTCCCTGGAGATTCACTCGGAAGTTTTTTCCCCCGCTTGTTTCCCCTTCGGTCCTGCCCCGCTCTGTTTATCAATACCCTATTAATACCGGTTTATTTGAAATAATTTATTTTCCCACCGCTTGGGCAGGCTGGCTGCCCCCAGAAGCTGTTGGGTCGGCTCAGCTCGGCCCCGGGGCCCAGGGCTGGCGGCTCCCTGGGCATCATTTGGCAGCGGTTTGCTGGAAGGGACGGGTGAGCTGGCACCCGAGACGATGGTGAGGGCCAGGGCCAGGCGGTGGAGCGGCTCGAGGAGCACCCATGGGAGCCCAGCAAGCGTTTGCTCGTGGCTTTGCTCTTCCCACCCATCTCCGTGCTTTATCCAGGGCTGACACCGCGTTGGGAGCTGAGCGGAGCCCTGCTAAGTGCCAGCCTGGAGCAGCTTGGAGCTGACGTACCCCTGTTTTGGGTGGTTTGATGGGATGCCAAGCTGGAAGGTTGGCCCTAAAGAGGAGCGTGGCCAGCAGGGCGAGGGAGGTTCTCCTCCCCCTCTGCTCTGCCCTGGGGAGACCCCACCTGGAGCACTGGGGCCAGTTCTGGGCTCCCCAGTTCAAGGAGGATGAGGAGCTACTGGAGAGAGTCCAGAGGAGGGCAACAAGGATGATGGGGGGACTGGAGCATCTCCCCTAGGAGGAAAGGCTGAGGGAGCTGGGCTTGTTCAGCCTGGAGAAGAGAAGGCTGAGAGGGGACCTCATCACCACCGGCAAATATCTTAAGGGTGGAAGTCATGAGGATGGAGCCAGACTCTTCCCAGTGGTGCCCAGCGCCAGGCCAAGGGGCCATGGGCACAAACTGAAGCCCAAGAGGTTCCAGTTGAACGTGAGGAAGAACTTGTTGAGTGTGAGGGTGATGGAGCCCTGGCCCAGGCTGCCCAGGGGGGCTGTGGAGTCTCCTTCTCTGGAGATCTTCAACCCCCGCCTGGCCACTGTCCTGTGCCCCCTGCTCTGGGTGAGCCTGCTTGGGCAGGGGGGTGGCACTGGATGATCTCCTGAGGTCCCTTCCAACCCTTGTGATTCTGTGATTCTGTGAAAGCTGGGGTGAGGAGGAGGATGCCGGCCCACAGCCCTGTGGACACATCCCCTGGAGCCGATGTACCCCTGTTTTGGGTGGTTTGATGGGATGCCAAGCTGGAAGGATGGCCCTAAAGCTGGGGTGAAGAGGAGGATGCTGGACCGCAGCCCCGTGGACACGTCCCCTCCATGCCTGGAGCCGGGTCCCGCATCCCAGCATCCCCAGCGCGGAGCCGGTCGGGGCACCGGCAGCAGCTTTGTTCTCCTGCCCTCGCTAATCAAGCCGGGCTGGGAAGCGCTGCTGGACGTACCAAACGTGTGCAGCCCAGAGGCATCTCCTTCAGGAGCCTGATGATGGAAAACCAGGCATTAGGTGCTGCAGCCCCGGCCCTCCTCCCCGCCCCAGCAGGGCTTGGTACGGCCAGCATTGATTTCGATAGCAGGTCAATGGAAATCAGCAGCGGGGAGGCACGGGGGGGTGTGTGTGTGTGTGTGTGTGCAGACCCTGCGACAAAGAGACTTCATCAGCCGGCGGCTCAGCGGGATCCCACCCTGGGATCCACTCTCGGGATCTCATCAGCATCCCCAGCTGCGGCGTGGTGCCCGGGGTCCCCGCGCCTGCGTCCCCTCTCTGCTGGTGGCTGCGGGGAGGGGGTGACGTTACGCAGCCAGTGCCGTGGCGTTGGCGCTCGGGCACGGTGGGAGAGGGGACCTTGGCTTTTCCCCCTCTCCTCTTCACGAAAGCAACGTCCCCTCTCTCCTCTCAGGCATCCCCTGAGCCCCCATCCCCAAATCTCACCCACGGCCAGCCCGGCCGCCTCACCACTGTGCAATTCCTATGGAGGGGCTGCTGCTGCAAGGGCCCCAGGAATCAATTAATCAATCGCAATCAAGATCCCAGGGTGTAATCATAATTAATGTTCAGCCCTGATTGATCATGTCATGGTTTTGCCGTGGTCGCGTGAGCTGGGATGATGAAACTTGGCTGTTTAAGGGCGCTTTTGGAGATCCCTTTCCCTTCCCAACCCTCCCCAGGGCTGTCCCCTCCCCTGCAGGGGGGACAGAGGTGACCCCCCAGGAGACCCAAGGAGCCATTTGGAGAAGGGGATGGTGCAGTCACAGGGTGTTTGTGCACCGGGCGGGTGACAGCAGGGCTCTTGTCACGACGAAGGGCATCAGGATGATACCCATGGGGTGGGTGTCACCATGGGGTGGGTGTCACCACTGGGTGGGTGTCACCATGGGGTGGGTGTCACCATGGGGTGGGTGTCACCGCTGGGTGAGTGTCACCATGGGGTGGGTGTCACTGCTGGGTGCTGCAGGCGGCCCTGGGGGGGGTCAGCGGCCCCTTCCCCAACTTGTCGCTCCCAGGAGAGGCCCCTGGTTGTGCAGGTCTCGGTCCAGCCGAAATCACGGGAGCCGGCAGACGCTGGCTGGGAGCCCTCCGAGTGTCACAAACGGAGCGTAAGTAGGCTGGGATCAATCCATCAATGTGCAGCGGTGGTTAAATAGTGCTGTGCTCACCTCCCTCCAATTAAACCCTCATTTCTGATAGATCCCTTTGTGTCTCCCTCTCCCCGCCGGGCCGCTCCGGCCGGGGGCGATGGCAACGGCTCGGAGGGTGCTGCCTTCTCCCGCCGCAGCCGGCTCGATGCCGCCCGTGGGTGCGTTGGAGGGATGTGGATTTGCCTTGGTGGCCTTGGTGGCCTTGGTGGCCTTGGTGGCCCATGCCGCATGGGCTGGCTGCCGGGCTCGGGAGCCCAGGAGAGGGTGAGCCCCGGGGAGCACGTGTAGGCTCACCCCGAGGCGCAGACGGGAGCGATGGGGAAGCGGGCGGCCGCGCTCCGGGTGTTTTTCTCCTGCATCTCATGGCCGTGCTGCTCCGTGATCCCTGCCCGCGGCCGCAGCGGTGGGGGCAGCCCCGCTCCCCGAGCTGCTGGATGCTCTTGGCTTTCCCCCCACCCCAGGGAGCCCGGACCCCACGCCGGAGCTGGCACCGGCTCCAAACCCTGGCACCCTTTGCAGGTTGGGGGCTGCTTCCCCAGAAACCCCCCCGAATCGGTGGGGGAAACGCAGCGGCTGGGGCTCAACTTGTCTGTCAGTCCCATCCCTCTGGTCCCGCGGGGATTCAGGGCACGGCTCAGCCCCATCCGAGCCCCCCCGAAAGCACAGCCCCCCCCCCGCTGCTGTGCGCACCTTTGCCTTGCGCTTGCAGTTTGGCCGAGCTTCTCACCGGGACGCCAAAATTTCTCCTCCTTTCTCTCTTCTGAGGGGTGGCGGGGGGGTGCCCGGCCAGGGGGGGGTCTCACCGGGGGTCAACCCGTGGGGTGCAGGTTGTTGGGGAGCACCCGGGGAGCGCAGTGGCAGCAGGGCCAGGCGGGAACCCACGAAGCAGAGCCGGGTATTGATTTCCCATCGATCCCATGCAACCACATTCTGCAGCGGCTGCTGTCCTACATTTCAATCCCACACCTTCGCCTCTGACTTTAATGGGCTTCATCACAGCCCAAAGCTTTATTTAACCAAAAGGGGAGGGAGCCAGCAGGCAGCTGCCAGAAATCAGAGCAACCCCAACCCCCCGGGGTCTGCCCGGGCACAGCCGCATCCTCCGGATCCTTCCCAGTTGCGGGGAGCGGTGGACAGGCTCCCCGGGGTGTCGGGGGGATGCAGATGCACCCGCAGCCCTCAACCCCCGTGGGAGGGTGCTGGGGGTGTTGGTGACAGCACCCGCCTCTCCAGCAGCTCACCCACCTCGAGGGCTCTCTCCACCCCATCCTTGCCGTACCTGCACAACTCCATCTTCCGAACAAAGGGCTTCAACCGCTGCCGGAAGGGCAAAATTAAGCTCCACCTTAACGGGGATCTGCATAATGGTGTGCGCCACACACCCCCCCCCACCCCCAGATGTGAGGTTACAGACAACACGTACGCACCCACCACGACTGGAAGATGAATATGGAGGAGCTGGACCTGGCTGAGGATGCCTGCGTCTACTTGGGCGTTCCTCCAGCATCCATCACGGCAGCAAAGCAGCCCCAACGCCGGGCCGTCAGCCATCCCCATTTATCCTCCGCACCCCTCTCTCCCAAATCGTATTTTTAAGCCTCCCTAGACCGTGGCCCTGTGCTCAGATGAAAGAAGACACGATCGCCTTTTTATATTTAAAGCTCTGCCCTTGCGCACGCCGCCGAGGCCCCCAGGCTGCCCGTGCGTGGCTGGGGGACCCCTCCGGCAGGTCCCCAGAAAATCAATGTTACAGGAAGGCAAAATGTTGGGGGGCGGCCCAGGGGATGGGCAGCAGAGGGGGGAAATGCAGAGAGAAGCAGCGGGGACGGGATCACCCCCGGGAGTGTGGATGTGGAGGGCAAGGGCTTTGGTACGGGCGCGCTGCAGGCAAAACCCTGGTGGAGAGAGATCCCAAGAGATGGGAGAAGGAACTGGTGGCAAGGAGGGATGGCTGGTGCTCAGCGCCGGCTCAGGATGGTGGTGCTGGCAGGGGCAGGGCAGCGTCCTTACCCTTCCTCCTCCTCCCTTCCCAAGTTTACCCGGACTGGGCGGGTGGCAGGCACTGGTGCGCCAGCTCTGGCTGGTGACATCCCCCAACAACCCAAAAAAGTGTCCCCAGAGGCTGTGGGTAGCTCAGGCAAACCACGGATGGAGGTGGGATGAGATGGAGGACCCGGGAGCAGGCGGCAGGGAGGACCTGGGCGCTGGAGACGCGTCTCCCCACAGCAATGGGCCCCCAGCCCAGCTCCACCGGCCCCTTTCAGGTCTCATCCCAAGGAACCTTTGAGTGCCAACTTCAATGGGAGAACTCAAAGCCAGTAGTAGGGCCAGCTGGGACAGGACAAGGGGGGATGGCTTTAAACTAAACCAGGGGAGGTTTAGACTGGATCTAAGGAAGAAATTCTTTCCAGTGAGGGTGGTGAAACCCTGGCAGGGGTTGCCCAGAGAGGGGGTGGAGGCCCCATCCCTGGGACCATTCCAGGCCAGGTTGGACGGGGCTGTGAGCAACCTGATGTGGTTCAAGGTGTCCCTGCTCCTGCAGGGGGGTTGGGCTGGGTGACCTCTAGGGGTCCCTTCCCACCCAAACCATTCTATGGTTCTCTGATTCTATGAAAGCCAACGCCAGCATCTTCCAAGGAGCCTCCACCGCCATCCCATCCTCCCTCCCAACTCCAGGGCAGCTCGGAGGGGCCGGGGGGACCTCGCTGCAGAGCCGGCTCAGCATCTTCCAGCCCACACGCCTGCTCTCTCCCTGGGGCAGAATATGGATGCTGTGTTTATTTTTGATTTATGCCAAGCCGAAAAAGAAATACATTTTCTTCAATTATTAATCAGCGAGGTGTGAGAGGGGGACACGAGCTGGAAATTAACTCCCTGACCTTTGGGGGTGGGTTTTTACCTCCCCGCCTCCCTCCACGCTCGAGCCCAGTGCGTTTTACCGCTCCTCTCAGCACAAACGGGGCTGCTCCTGCCACCAAGCTCCCGGCAGACGTCCCTAAGGCTGCGGAGGGCGTTCAGATGATGGGGATGTTGTATGATGCAGGTGCCCCAGCCCAGGCTATCTGGACATCCAAAAGCTGTCCTGGTCTGCATTCACACCCCCCTATGCCTGAACCCAAAGGGTCTCCCTGATGCCAACCCACCCTCCCTGCTCTGCTCTGTCCCACCGTACCTTTCTGGATGGCTCTGGGTGTCTGAACGCCCCTTGATCCTGCCATGCGCAGGTTCTTGGGCAGCACCCCAACCCCATATCTGCTCCTATGCAATGACTGTCCTACAGAGAGACATGGGCCCACCAGGAATGGGTGCCCCACAGCTCTCTACGCTCACCTGAGTGCCCTCAGAGGGCTCCAAGGCAGGATGGAGACCACAACTACCTCTCCCTCCTTTGGCTCTTGGCTTATGCTCTTGGCTTTGGATGCATGCCCAGTTTTAGGTATCTAAGGAGGCTTTGGCAAGAAAGCTGCTGGACAGGAGAGAGGAGGCTTTTTGGACTGTTCTTCCATCCTCCTGCCTCGAAAACACCCTCTGAGCCAATGTGCGAGGCCAGAGCTCATCCTGCCTCCCGCAGAAGCCAAGATGGCCCCGAGGCCAGCAGGAGAAGGCAAAGTTGGCCTTGGGAAGTTGGAGCATCTCCGGCGCAGGCGTGCGCTCGCCTCCCTGCCCCCTCCTCTGCCTCTCCCTCCCTCCCTTCCCGAAAGCAGCACTGCGGCAGCACACACCAGCAAACTGATCAAGGCAAAGGACTGATCAATAGGCGTATTGAGCACTTTTCAAGGTACGGTGATTTTTGCGGATTCAGTGCTAACCTCACGCCAGAGCCCCGAGCTACCTCCTCTCCCCCAGCACCATCACCCCCAACACCAGTTGTGCTGCTCCCTCCCAGCACAGGTCCCAGCCACCCCCTCTGGGCTTGGAGGGGCACCCAGCCTGCTCCTGGGAGGAAGCAGAGACCTTGCAGGCTCGAGTCACTGGTGGCACTTTCAGCTGGAGGGAGAGGGAAGAGTTAGCAGGTCCCAGGGGTATCTCTTCACAGGGGGTTCATGGCGTAGTCTTGGGGACCACTTTCCTCTGGGACAACTCGTGGGGTTCAGAGACTCTTAGAGAGGCGCATCCGAGCAGGGACATTCCCAGGGAGGGGGATGGATGAGACGGGGTCATCGTGATGGTGGGAACCTCACCTCCTGGTGAGGCTGCCCCTTGACTACTGGGGTCAGGGTTGGGCCCCTCCCTCCCCGAAGGCCCTGGGGGGGCTGGAGCGTGTCCAGAGAAGGGCAGCGGAGCTGGGGAGGGGTCTGGAGCCCCAGGCTGCTGGGGAGCGGCTGGGGGAGCTGGGGGGGTTCAGCCTGGAGCAGAGGAGGCTGAGGGGAGCCCTCATCGCTCCCTACAACTGCCTGAGAGGAGGGGGGAGCCGGGGGGGGTCGGGCTCTGCTCCCAGGGAAGGGGCGATGGGACAAGGGGCAAGGGCCTCAAGTTGTGCCAGGGCAGGGTGAGGTTGGGCCTGGGGAACAATTCCTTCCCCAAAGGGCTGTCAGGGGCTGGAAGGGGCTGCCCAGGGAAGGGGTCGAGTCCCCAGCCCTGGGGGGATTTAACAGCCGGGCAGAGGTGGTGCTGAGGGCCAGGGTTTGGGGGTGGGATGGCAGGGGTAGGGGGGCAGTTGGGCTGGGGGAGCTTGAAGGGCTTTTCCAACCCCAATGATTCGATGATTCTATGAAGAGAGGGCTGAGGCCAACCTTTGCAGCTCTTTGGCTGAACCGAAGGTGACAGTGGGAGGGGGCCACCCTCCAGCAGCCCGTCCTCCCCAGCAATGCTTGGATGGAGAAGGCAGGATGAGCGAGGACCAACCCTGCAGTCGGTGGTTTTCCAGGAGATCTGGCAGGAGATCCAGGGAATTCTGGAGTCCTCAGCCCTGGCTGAGCGTTCCAGGGCCGCAGCTCCCAGGAGAAACTCATGGGCTGGGCTCCCAGCTCGGCCGGGCTGGCTGAGGGCTGGATCGACATCGTTTGCGCCGAGGTTTTGATGGAAAAGGATCTTTGCATTTAGCATCCTCCAGCTCGCTGACAGCCCACGAGGGGAGGGACTGGGCAGGCAGATAGCCCGGAGCGGCTGATAAGGTGCTTGGAGAGATAACACAGAAATGAAGCAGAACTTCACGTTACGAGCTATGGCTTTAAACATGTCCCAACCCCTTCGCCACCGAGGCATGGGTGGATATTACACCTTGCGAGGTAAAAATAGCACATTTAATGAAGCTGGGAAAAACGTCGATTGTATTTTGTTGGAATTGCAGAGACCTCATTTCCACGTTCCCCATGAAAACGCTTCGGCGTTGGAACAGCTACGAAAGCCCCGCGCGTTGATTTGCAAAACAAGCTCTAAGCAAGAAAAGCAGCTGATACCAAACCAAACCCAACCCAAACGTTCCTCACCCCCGCGTTTGACCTTTATCGCTCCCACATGGCTCAAGTGCTCAGATTTGGGTCGAACCCTGCTGAATTTTTAATAGAAATTTTGCCGTCTCACCAGAATTCTGCCCCAAAACTGAGGGCGGTGGGGGATGGATGGGGGCAGGGATGGGGGCCCAGCCAGGGCCACTTCCCCGTACCTGGGGGCACAGGGTGCTCCGGGAGGTGCAAATGCATTTAGAGGGGAAAGGACGGAGGGTTTGCCTCGCCGATGCTGCCTTTGATTTAGGAGAAGGGAAATGTCTGTATCTGGAGAGGAAGGAAACGTCTTTGCTCACTTTAACCTGGTGGGAAGGATGTGTCCTGGCCCCCGTCCCAGTGCCACTCCGGGAGGACGGGGCCGGTATGGATTTTCGAGGGAGGAGAGCGGTGGGGAGGGCGAGGGATGCTACCTAATGCCATTTCATTTCACTTAGCAGCACTCCGCTCGCCCGCTCTCCAATACGCCCATCCGTCACGCTCCTCGTTAGGGAAAATCTATTTTAAAAATCTCTAATTTTTATTTTAAAGTCTAATAGAGCTCGGTGGTAATTTTCACTTTAAATAACGATTACGTGCTTCGAAGTACAAGGTGTGCCTGGGCTCGGGACTGCGGACCCCCGCCAGCGGCCAGGAGCGGTCCCCGGCTGCTCTCTTTGCTCAGGGCAGGACCCAAGTGATGGTGCTCGGTGCTCCGCGGGTGCAATTCCTATTTGCACCCGTTATTTCAGTCCTTTTGGTGTTTAGAAGGAAAGGTTTGGGGCAAATTTTTTTTATGTGGAAGTGGCGATGCCAGGCCTGATGCTGCTCTTAAGCCGAGACGGTGACCCGAGCTCCGTCGCTGCTTGCGAAGGGGCTTTGCTACCGGAGCCGCTCTGAAGCCCAGAGCATCCTCGTGGCACCTCCCAGGCGGAGCCAAAGGCTCCCGAGAGCACCCTGAGAAAAAATGCTGCGAGATGAAAGGGTTGCTGGCCCCGCTGCCCACCTCCTCCCATCTCCCCTGCCCTCCCCTCCTCTCTGCCCCTGCCATTTCCCATCTCCCCGACCCCAAACCCTGACCCAGGAGTCACCGCTGTGCACCCCGGAGAAGCCGGGCTGGCTCCCCAAAGTGTCACATTCCCAGCAGAGCCCTCCCCTGAAGAGTGGGTCTTCCCAAGGGAGCTGCCAGGGCCCCGCGGGTGGGCTGGGGGAATCCTCTCCCTCCGACCATTGCCCACCCAGCCGGGATCTCCCCGTCTCGCCGGGGAGCGTGCAGCCCCCAAGTAAAACGCGTGGCAAGGGCCGAGCTCTGCCGGGGGGCTCGGGGAGGTTTTGCTGCAGCCTGGCAGGAGCTGGGAGCTTTGCTGGAGCCGGCGTCCGCAGGAGCGGAGCACCCAGGGAGCGGCGGCGGGGAGGGGGCGGCTGTCGGACACCCACCCTCAACCACCGGGGCTGCACGGATCTGAGACGGCAACCGGGCTTTCGGCAGGGCCGTATCCTGCTCCCGAGCACAGGAGCTGCTCTGGAGCCTGCCCCTTCCTCCTCCTCCCCTCCTCCTCCTCCTGCACCGGCTCCTCTCCTGCGCATCAACTCGTGACGCAAGGTCTCAGCCCACCGAGCGGGGCTGCCTGGAGCTGGTCGGACCTCCCAGGCGAACAAATTCGCCTCCCTCTCCCATGCACCCATCAAACCCCATCCATCCTCACCCGCCCTGACAGCTGCCATCTCCCCTTTCGCCTGGCCGGTACCCAGAGGATGCGCGGGGAGGGACCGGAGGGCACGCAGGGGCCCTGCCAACCCACCCAAGCAACAAGCAGAGAAAGAGATGCAAGGATGGAAAATTCCCCTTCATAATTAATAAATGAAGAATATTGTTGTTAATCGATGTAGCTGTGAAGAGAATATCGATCCCAGCCGCATGCTATTTTTTGTGCGGCTTAGATTTTTACACCTCATTTAGAGGCAGGTCTCTCTGGGGACCTCTTAACACCAAAAGATATTTGCAAGAGTCCAAAGTGAAGGGAAGAAAAGGGGGAAAAAAGATTAATTATTACCAGAGCTGGAGAATTATGTGTGTGTCCCGTAGTGGCCAACTGCAGTACTGATTTGAATATTTGATTAATAGCGAATTATAGCCGCAGTTGATAACTTATCTCCATGCTGGCTATTTAGTAAACAAGTGGGAGCCATTAGAAACATTTTTAATATTAATCCCAGGATATTATGTTTATGAAGGCAGTGGCTAACCCTTTGCGTGCTGGGGCTCGGCAAGGAGGATGCTCCGCGCGCTCGCCGCATCCTATCCTTGGGTGGTTTCAACCTCTCGTTAAACCTCAGTTTTCTTTCCGCAAGATGAATAAATCCTGAGCTGGAAGCGGCGCTGGTTAAAGCGCCGAGCGAGGAGCTTCGTTAACCCCGAACCTTTAATGAACTGCCAAGGCGATGGTTGGGGATGAGCGGTGGGCTCAGGGTCCTGCAAGACCTCGGCCCCCGGGGTGGGTTTGCTCCGGGGGGGGGGTTCATGCTGGTTGTTGGTTCGTGGCAGCGGGATGGGAGGGGGCTGCGCGTCTCGATGCCAAACCCCGGGCGGTGGGGAGATGGCGGCAGCCTTGGGCACACCTGAAGTGCTAAGAGCAGATCAAAGAGCTGCCGAGAGCGGCGGCGTTCCTGCAAAGACGGCATCAAAGGCAGCGAGAGGGCCCTGGGACGCGGCCAGCCCCTCGGGGACACGGCGCTGGGGACCACGCAAACCACGCCGGGTTCCTGCCGCCCCTCTCGGCCGTCGGGGCAGGGTGGGAGGGTGAGCGCTGGTACCCAGGGCCAGCCGGAGCAGGGATGCACGGAGCCCCGGGAGATGGAAAAATGAAAGGTGCAACCTCCCCCACCGCAGTCAGCAATCCCTGCTTTAGGAGAGGGTTGGGGAGGGGAGAAAATAATTCCTAAAGAGGAGAGGAGGGGAGAAAATAA
>JADKXX010008303.1:0-22556 GCA_017310255.1 Butorides virescens
GGGAGAAAATAATTCCTAAAGAAGAAGGGAGGGGAGAAAATAATTCCTAAAGAGGAGGGGAAGGGAGAAAATAATTCCTAAAGAGGAGGAGAGGCTCTGGCGCTGCGCAGTGCCTGGCCCTGCCGGTGCCATCCATCCCGGGAAGTGCGGATGAATTTGGGGCTTATGGGATGTTCAGAGCAGGTTTGTGAATTTGGGTTAAATTCCAGCCAGGGAGGGGAGGGAAAAATGTGGTTGAGAAAAAAAGAATATTAGAAAATGGCAAATGTTTGTCTGTCCACTATCACAAAATGTCCCTCAAAATAAACACGGGGATGAAAGTCCCTAAAAAGGGGAGGCTGAGCCTGCCCGAGGTGGAATAAACCTCGGCATTTGGGCAGGATGCAAAGAGGGAACTGGCTGGACTCCGTCGGCTTGAGGGCTGGGATTGACCCAGGCCAGGCAGGGGGAAAGCACTGGGGCTGTTAGGGGGGGGCACCTGGGCCCCACGGCATTTGCTGGATGTCAGATGGCAAAAGGTACTCTTGCTCCAAAAAAAACCCCCCAAGGACACGGGGAAAATAGCAAAGGGTGCAGGAATGTGTGCAGGGACAGCCACGGCGGGTGGAAGAGGATGGGACAAGACCCACCGGGGTGTCCCAAATGAGTCCCTGCTCCTTCCCCCAGCTCTGCTCCGAGGACAGAGCTGTCACCTCCGGCCACGGGAGCCCCGGGACAGGGGGGGACCGGGAGGAGCCGTCAAAGCCAGGCTGCGGCAACAGGAGCGGCGTGCCCGGGATGCGCTCCCTCCTCCTCCACACTTCAGCAGGACTCATGCATCCATCTCCTCCTTCGCCCGTGATAGGCCCTGGTGCTGCAGATCCATGCAGATCAATGCAAAATTAATTAGAGTAATCAACTCAGCTGTACCACAGAGATCATACAGGCAGGGTTTTAGGTGACTAATTGGTGGAAGCTGACAGCCAGTGTCCCCGGTGTCTTAGAGGTATTAACACTTTTTTCTCTGTAGATTAATTACCTTTTTCCACCTTTCACTTGATGGGTCCGGCCGTGCCGCGCGGTTTGGGGGAGAGCAGTGATGGAGGCCAGGCCTGAGGAGCATCCCACGGAGTGCGGTGCCCAGATTTGGGAGGGGGCAGGGGCCTGGCTTTGCTTTGTGGGTGACAGCTTTGGCACCAGCAGCCTGGTTAGGGGAGGGATGGGTGTCCCCATCCCCCCCGCTGAGCCTCCAGCCCTGTGCCATGGCAAAGTCCCCCTCATACATGGGTTTCTCTCCCACCGTGCCTCCCCCAGCTGATCCATGACCCCTCCAACACCTCATCCCCCCCACTTCTGTTTGGGATCGGGGTTTGACACCACGAGACCATCATTTGGCAAAGGCTGGCGTCCACGCCACGAGCCTGCAGCTATTTCACAGGCCCTCAAGGTTAAAACATGGGTTTGTTCTGCAAATACCAACACAGGGTCTCTGTGATAGAGACCTAAGGAGACCCTTGTGCTGCTGGGGCCCAAGCTGGGAACAGGGCGGATGCTCTTAATTGCATGGGTAATTAATCATCACCAGTTATCCAGTGCTAGAGATGGGTTCTCCATCATTTGGACTCTAAGTTGCCACTGGGCACCTTCCTGCTGAGTGTGAGCAGGCTTGGACAGAAATTATGGCTCGAGAGAGAGGTGGACATGCAGGGGTCCCTTGTGATGGTCCTGATGGCCTCACACCCCTCAGCCTGGGGAGCAACGGGAAATGTCCCCTTGGCTTCGACAGACGATGGGTCAAACCACACGTGAGTAACCAAAGGCATTTGCTGCCTTAGTGAGACGTCTGAAAGGTGTCAGTCAGTCATGGAGGAGGGTGGCAGAGTCCTGCTCCTGGTCCAGGACTGTCAAGACTGAAAACCCAATGAGTTAAGCCCTTGGGTGGCACTTGTCCCCTCGAATCATGGGACATCCACTAGGTCAGGTCAGCAGCGGCTTCCCTCGCCTGAGTCATGGGCTTTGGCTGCCCAAAAGCAAGGTGTTAAATCCAGCCTGGTCACCCGCATCACACTGATGGTGGCAGAGAAGGATCGCCACCTCCAGAGAGCCATTTGTCCCTTCTGACGGCTGCTGTCCGATAGCCAGGATGAATCGTCCTCTCGAGGAGGCCGTGGCTCCCCATCCAGCCGCCCTGGCCACCCCGCTCGCATCCCACTCAGGTGACGGGAGATGGATCCTGCCGTCATTGATCAAGGGCTCAATCTCAGGAGCGGGTTTTATTGGCAGAGAGAAGAGAGAGGAGCGCGGGAGGTTCAAGTCAGGGAAGCGAGAGCATCCCAGCCCAGGCGGTCCCATCCGGGCACGGCAAGACCACTCCAATAAGTGCTGCTTATTTGGACGAGCAGGTAAATGGAGGCACCAGAAGCTGTTATTTCTGTCACAGGAGCACCCTGAAAGGCGGGGGGTTATACCCAGGGAGAGTCAGTACTTGCTCCGAGGAGCCCAGCAGCATGGACAGACGGCCACGGCCGGCGAGCTGCGGGGCCGGTGGCCAGCGGGGGACTCTGTGGCAGAGCCGATGCCTGACTCCAAATCTCATCAGTGCCAGACTTGCATCAAAATCCTACAATCCTGCCTTTTTGTCTACTTTTCTTAACATAAAAGAGCAAATCCCGGTATCCTTCCTGCAAGGGAAAAGGCAACTTTTCCAGGAAAAGTGGCCCCCTTTCCGTGCAGCTTCAGGAACCCCTCTTGAAAAATCAAACTTCCAGGTGTCCTGGCTTCCCCGGGGAGGGGGTTTAAGGGTGATTAAAGGCGTTGGGCAGAGAAGGTGGCACCATGAAGCCGTGTCCCACAGCAGCACACGTGACGGATGTGATGGCAATCACTGCCCCAAGACGGGGTGGGCAGAAGGATGCTCACGCATCCGTGTTCCCCACTTGGTACCCAATTCCTGGTGGCACTGGGTAAGTCCCACCACCCCAGCGGGTTCAATGACTCTGTAAGACACCGACCCACACCTCGCACCGGCTCCCGTGTTCCGAGGAGGGAAGATTCGCTCCCGGCTCGTGCGGCCAAGGCTGGTGACCCTGCCGCCGCCTCCCGCACAGGCAGGGGGGTGAAGGAGGAGGGGGGGTTATTCACTACTCAGCTCCAAACACCGAAGCCAGCACTTTAGAGTGCTTTCATCCCTGAAAGCTTCGGCGGGGAAGAAAGGCGAATGGACTGATCCCCCAACAGCACCGTAAGTGCTTTCTTTTTTTAACAAAGCATCAGCGAGGCGGGAGGACGGGAGCGCGGGCGAAGCAGCGCGCTGGCCCCCGAGCGAAGCCCGCGCCGGCGCAAGGCGCGACCCCTCCCGCGGTGGGTTATCGGGATTTGCCCAACCTTAAAAAAATAAATCTTCCCCCGTTTCCTTTTATAGGGCCTTTCAAGCTGTATCCCCCAGGTCCTCGTGGAGGGTAATGAACACGCAACGCATGGCTTAGGGCTGCTTGAATTATTCATCGAGAATAATATTTGTTGCCCTTTTCTTCTCTTGGTGAATCAATGTCGATTTATGGTCGAGGGTCCCTGTTTATTGGGGGACCATTCGCCGCGTTGACGGCAGCGTTTGCAGAAATCGGGGTATTCGCCACCCTCTCTCCGGGCCTCAGAGCACAGAGAGCCTCGCCCCAGGCTCAGCCGCCAGGATTTCACTCGCCCTGGGCCAAAGTCAAGCCTGGCCTTGCCTGGGGGTGGCTCAGAAGCAGAAGGGGAGGATGCACCAGGGTGGGAGGGACGACTTTGGACCTGAACAGCCAGCGGGAGCGCCCCATACACGGGGACATTTAGGGACACGCGTGCTCAGAGGTCCCATGGCAGAGCCCAACGTGCTCAGAGATGCATCCTCACGCCCTCGCTGGCTTAGTTAGGAAGTTGGGGTTGCCAGCCTGAAGCAGGGGTTTAACTCTGTGAGAAAGCTCTCCTAGAGGAATTTAAAGCAGAGCGATGATCCCGGGAAAGCTCTGTACACGGGGCTGCTACTCCAGCATTCAGGAGTCCAAGGAAACTCCTGGGAGAAGACCTGGACCCTTTTCACAGCTCTGCTGCTGGCTTCGAGGTCTCAGCTTCCTTTTCCTTCAGCCTGGAGTGGGGCAAGGGAGAATCTCATTCCTGCCTCCGTGCAGGTATTCAATGCTGTGTTGAGTTCTGCATCCCATCCCATCCCATCCCATCCCATCCCATCCTATCCCATTGCATCATATTGCATCTCATTGCATTGCAGCCCATCCCCATCCCATCTCATTCCATGCCATCCCATCCCCATCCCATCCCATCCCATCCCATCCCATCCCATCCCATCTCATTCCATGCCATCCCATCCCCATCCCATCCCATCCCATCCCATCCCATCCCATCCCATCTCATTCCATGCCATCCCATCCCCATCCCATGCCATCCCATCCCATCCCATCCTATCCCATTGCATCGCAGCCCATCCCATCCCATCCCATCCCATCCCATCCCATCCCATCCTATCCCATCCCATCCCATCCCATCCCATCCCATCCCATCCCATCCCATCGCATCCCATCTCATCGCATCCCATCGCATCGCAGCCCATCCCATCCCATCCCATCCCATCCCATCCCATCCCATCCCATCCCATCCCTGGCATCCCCAGCCCCAGTCCACCCCCAGGTCACTGGAAGGGGAGGTGAGGAGGATGGACCTTCCCTTCCCAGCCCAAGCCGGCGTGGATGAAGCTATTTCTCTGTGTGATTCCCAAGAGTTGGATCTTAGTTGGAAAACAAAGCCGTGGCGCAAACACAGACGCAATCCCGGCGCACTAAGGGGCGGGCATGGGGGGACGGGGTGTGTTCTCCAGCTCTGGCATCTGCTGCGTCTGAAAAATCCCAACCCTGCAGCTCTCTGAGCTTGCTGCTCTGGAAGGGAGTTTTTCCGAAGGGCCGGGGATGGTTTTGCCCGGCGGGGTTCGCATCGCATGGGTCCACGCCTCTGCTTTGCCTGGCCTGTGTCAGCATGGAGGCCAAATCCTGACCCAAATCCTTGACTCCTAGGGGCAATTTCCAGCAGCTGAGGAGCTGGAGATGTGTTTGGCCAAGCTTCTTTTGGGGGAATCGCAGTTTTAACACGGCTGCACCCTGGGCTGAGCAATTTTGAAGGGGTTTGTCCTTCCTTTCTGTTTCTCCCCCCCCCCCAAGGATGAGGCCCCGCCAGCAGCTTTCTGGGCTAAGGCTGTGAAAGCTTCAGGGACACGTCCCCTTGCAGAGCCACCCAGGAGCGCTGGGAAAAGGCCCTTTCTCAGACCCCTTTGGGATGGGAAGAACCTTGCTCAGAGCAGAGGACCCTGGCAAGGTGAGCAACACCCCACCTTCAAATGTAAGGAAAAGATCCAAAAGTGGACTCAGCCCCCTGCAAACCGGACCGAAGAGGGGGATTTCAGATCGGCTTTTCCTTCACCAACGTTTCTTGAGACGTAAGACTTGGCTTTTGGCTCTGAGATTTGGACCTACGTCCCCTCCACCCCAAAAAAATCCAGGAGGGCTTCCAAACCTCCATCCCCCAAGCCCCACCGCAGCCCCCCGCTGGGGCTCCCAACACCCAGCAGCGGTGGGGCTTAATCCGGAGTCTCAGCCTTCAACATCCACCACCTCAAAGTGACGGTGAGGAGGTGGCTCTTGGCTGTCAAGGTGGCACGGTGTCATGCAAGCGATGGCTTGGGGCTGGCCCGTGGGAAGGAGAAGAGCCCTAATGCAGTTTTGACAGCGAGGCTGTCAGTTAAGTGCTCCGGGTGGATATTTTTTTCCCCCCCCCTCTATTGTTTATTATTGGAAGTTACAAGTAGCTAAAGACCTCCCCAATTATCTGGGAGCCACTTAAGAGCAATTGAGCGCCTGTCACCCGCTGAATGGGCTGCATGGCCCTAACGACAGGAGCAGAGGGAAGATGCAGGTCAGCAGCGATGAGGATGCTGGAGATTTACAGCTTTGCAGTGCCAGCTCCCAGCTCTGAGCGGGGCAGGAAAAAACCCACCCGAAGGGGCAGAAAGAGGAAAGGAACCATAAGAAACCTCCCTGGGGGGTGCCTGGTGGGATGGGTGGGAAGCTCCATGACCACAGCTGGAAGGTCACCCCTTGGTCCGTGGAGCTCTACAGCTCCGGCATCCCAGGGGATGAGGAGCAGGCCACGCTATTAGATGCTCAGTCCCGTAAATAGGAAAGAAAAAAAATCTGAGGGATCAGTCCCTGATCATCAACCAGCATAAAAAGGAATATTTATCTGCTCTTTTTCTTCTGCTTTTGACAAATGGCTCCCCCATGGGGGTCTACATCCCACGCTGGGGGGTTTCTTAGGCTTCTGGAAGGGTTGGAGGTGTTGCAAACCCCCAACCGCAGAGCCCAAACTTGCGGGATGAGCGGGACCGTGGCTGTTTCCCATCCGAAGCCATTTAAGGCAGCTTTGGATGCGGGACCATGAAAATGATTGCTTTGGAGGCATCGTTTTGATCAGATTCATTATCATTTCCTTGTAACATAAACGCATTAAGTGGGTCAATCGTACCGAATAGCGTGAAAATAAACACAACCCAACGCCGGCAAAACCCGCCGCGCTGTACCCCCATCGCGACCGAGAAGATATAGGCGTGTGTGAAATCTCAGAAAAATCACCTCCTAGGAGATTGGACTCAGCTCTGCGAGACAAAGCCCCGAACCCCTTCCCCTGAAAGCAGCCTCTTCCCTCCTGAGCAGCTTGGACCGGGAATCACCTTGGGAAAAGCAGAGTTTTTCCTCCCGAGTCGAGAAACCTGCCCGTGCACAACCACCCTCTCCTGCAGGCAGCTCCGGCTTTGGATGAGGCTTTTTGGGAGCAAGGATGTGAGAGGCTGGTGGAGCCCCAGCTTCTCCCCCAGCAGCCATCGCCCGAGCCGGGGCGCAGGCAGTGGGGTGTCCCCAGGGGAGCGGGGGGGGCCGGGAGGCGCGGGAATGGGGGAGAAGGTGCCAACCTGGAAAAGTTCATCGATAGAAACATAAAATTAAAATAATTTGCGTCAATTCTGCTGAGTGGCTGTTAGGCCTAATTGTTATTGACTCGTCACTGTAATTATTAAGGCTCACACAGAGCTCGGCTGGCAAAGGAGGTGGGTTTGGGGACCCCCCACCCCCCCATGCCAGACAGGGCTGGGAGGGGGACGGCGGTGACATGTGGGGACACGTTAGCTCCTTGGTTCTTGGAAATAGCCCCCAGGAAGTGCCCATGGGAGAAAAAAGGGGGAAAATTTGGGCATTTTTGGTGGGTAGGAGCGAGAGAGGGCTGGCAGAAGGGGAGATGGAGAAGGGCCGAACGAGGGGAAAGCTGAGGGTGGATGGCAGGAATGGGAAGGGATGAGGAGGCGGCTCCGGAGAGACCCCGTAGATGCTGCCAATGCTATTTGCTCGGTGCGGTGCTGGGTAATTTTCTCCCCTCCTTCCTCCGGCCTTTGTTTCTGCTGCCAGCGCGGACCCCAAGCAGCAAAGGAGCCTGATCAATAGGAACACGGTGTTTGCATGGATCATACATGCGAAGAGCACGTTCCCGGATCAATGTCGAGGTCTCGCAGAAGGAGAGGAAGGGAGGGGAAAAAAAAAAAATAAAAAAAATAAAATAAAAAAAACCCAAACCCAACCCTGCCAGGATGCGCATCGCCACAGGATGTAGCGTTTCCATGGCAATGGGCTGCTCTCCCGCCACCCCATCCTCTGCAGTGATGCTGGGGACCCCGCTCAGCACCCCAAGGCAAGGCAGGCGTCCCGCCAGGCTCCCCACCGAGGGGTGACGGGGGTCCGGCTGCGCTCACAGCCACAGTGATGGGGGTCAACCCCCTCCCCGGCTGGCTCTGCCCGCAGGCAGGATGAGGTCCCTCACATGATGTGACGTGGGGTGTCACCACGGTAGGGCCAGCAGCGGAGAAAATCCGCATCCTTTTTTCCCTCCTCCCGACAGGCCGCAGCTGAAAACACAGCTCCCAACCCATCCCCAGCTCCACCTCCCTACCTGCCTCCTTCCCCAGAGGAGGGGGGGGGCTTGGAGGAATTAATTAGATCATGTCTTTAAAGTGCTCTGGAAATGAAAAGCACTTGAGAAAAGTGGTCAGGAACCTTAACGGAGCCAGAAGTTGCCCAGCCAAGGATGGACATCCCCCCGCTTCGTCTCCACGCAAGCAAAGCGCCCCCCCCCAACACCCAACCACCCTGTTGGGGCTTGCTCAGGCCACGGGCTCCTGGGGTTTTCTTGCCCACCGTTCACGCTGGGCTTCACCTGGGGCTGGCCAGGCAGCGGCAGGAGGCTGTCTCTGCAGCAAAGCCAGCCGATACTTCTCAGCCAATAAAGTTATCTAAGGGTAATCATTAAGCCCTTACGAGCAATGCAGCTTGCGTGGAGCTGGGGGAGACAGCGAGTGAGATACGGCTGCAAATGTCCTTGCAGAAAGCGGCTGACCTTGGCGAGGCAGAACCGCGCCGGCGGCTGGCTCCCGACCCCCTCGGAATTTGGGGATGAGCGATCACTGCAAGGCAGGTCCCCTCGCGGGGAGTCAAAGGGCTTGGGGTGGCAACCGTGGCCAACCCGTGCTTGAAGAAGTCGTGTCCCACGTGCGGCAAGGAACGGGCACGGGAGGAGGGTGGGGGGGAGCTGGGCTGGGAGGGGTGGGCTGGGAGCACCCGGGATCACAACTGGACAAGGGCAGCTCCTGAGCATCAGCAACCCAGGGCTCCGTGCTGGGCCCAGCTCTGTTGAACATCTTTATCCATGCTCTGGGCCAGGGGAGCCAGGGCACCCCCAGGCCGTTTGCAGATGGCCCCGAGCTGGGCGGGAGTGGGGATCTGCTGGGGGGAGGAGGGCTCTGCAGGGGGACCTGGCCAGGCTGGAGCCATGGGCCCAGCCCAAGGGGGTGAGGGGCAACAAGGCCAAGGGCCGGGTCCTGCCCTGGGGTCACCACAAGCCCAGGCAGCGCTCCAGGCGTGGGGCAGAGCGGCTGGAAAGCTGCCCGGGGGAAAAGGGCCTGGGGGGGTTGGTCACCAGGGGGCTGGAGAGGAGCCAGCAGGGTGCCCAGGTGGCCAAGAGGGCCAGCGCCATCCTGGCTTGGATCAGGGGTGGTGTGGCCAGCAGGAGCAGGGCAGGGCCCGTGCCCCTGTGCTGGGCACTGGGGGGGCCGCCCCTCGACTGCTGGGGTCAGGGCTGGGCCCCTCCCTCCCCGAAGGCCCTGGGGGGGCTGGAGCGTGTCCAGAGAAGGGCAGCGGAGCTGGGGAGGGGTCTGGAGCCCCAGGCTGCTGGGGAGCGGCTGGGGGAGCTGGGGGGGTTCAGCCTGGAGCAGAGGAGGCTGAGGGGAGCCCTCATCGCTCCCTACAACTGCCTGAGAGGAGGGGGGAGCCGGGGGGGTCGGGCTCTGCTCCCAGGGAAGGGGCGATGGGACGAGGGGCAAGGGCCTCAAGTTGTGCCAGGGCAGGGTGAGGTTGGGCCTGGGGAACAATTCCTTCCCCAAAGGGCTGTCAGGGGCTGGAAGGGGCTGCCCAGGGAAGGGGTCGAGTCCCCAGCCCTGGGGGGATTTAACAGCCGGGCAGAGGCGGTGCTGAGGGCCAGGGTTTGGGGGTGGGATGGCAGGGGGAGGGGAAGGGTTGGGCTGGGGGAGCTGAAAGGGCTTTTCCAACCTTAACGATTCTGTGATTCTACGAACCCATCCCTGAAGTCGAGCCGTTGGCCTCCATGAGGGTCAATCCCACCCCTGGAGCCACCAGAGCTGCTACCCCAAAGCGGCTGCCCCGGCTGCTGGCACCTTGCAGGCAGAGCTGGCCTCGAAGCGTCTCTGCCAGAGTTTGCCTTAGCACCAGCTTGGCCCCTGCTATTTCTTAAAACATTTTTCTTTTAATCAGCCAGGAAGTAAATTAAAAAAGTTGGCTGTGCAGGAATTAGGCCTTTTGGCTGATAGTTTGGGAAGCATCTGTCTCCATCATCTGCAAATTAGTCTTCCACAGGAGAGTAATCAGATGGTTAATGCAGCCGCAAATGAAATCACCCATCATTAACTATTCAAACCAAGAGGTCTGTAAAGGATCGGCCCAATAAATCCCCCCTGGATTGAGGGCAGGGGGAGCTGGCGAAGGGCTGGGGTCACCTCTTGAGGGCCATGAGCTGGTGATGGGGACAGGGGGACTGGAGCACCAAGAGCCATGCTCTGAGCACCAGGTTTTCACCAGCCTGAAAAGCACCTGGAGGGGGATGGCTTTGACAAACCAAAGCCCAGCTGGTGTATTTGGAGCAAAACCAGAGATATTGGTCAAAAATACTCGTTTGGGAAGGATGAGGGGTCAGCAAGGCCAGGTCCCAGGCCCCACAACAGGCACCTGGCCCTGCTGGGTCCTGGACAAATGGCTTTTCAGAGTTTGCTAAAGCAGCATCTCCCCAGCCCTGGAAATGCTGCTGGTCCCTCACCTCAGGGCCGGCCCCAAACACCGAGCTAGCGAGGCAGCATCACCTCCTCCTCCTTACAGCCCAGAGCTGCAGGGCTCAGGTGGAAGAAGGGACACGTGGGGCTGGGGACATCCCGGGAGAAGCAAAACCTGGAGCAATGTCCTGGCTGGTGCAGCAGGAGAATCGCTGGGGCTCAAAGCTTGGGTGACAGGATGGAGCTCTGGAGCTGGGAAAAGCAAACACAGGAGGCAAAAGGGCCTTTTCACCTGGTTTTGGTCTCTCCAAATGCCTGGCCAGCGAGTTTCTGGGGAAGAGGGGCTAGACATTAGGAAAAACTTCTTCACCAAAAGGGTTGTCAGGCTCTGGAATGGGCTGCCCAGGGAGGTGGTAGAGTCCTCATCCCTGGAGGTATTTAAAAGAAGGATGGATGAGGTGCTGAGGGACAGGGTTTAGTGGTGGGATGGCAGGGTTGGGTTAACGGTTGGACTCGATGATCTTAAAGGGCTTTTCCAACCGAGGTGATTCTATGATTCTATGATTCTATGAAAGAAAACCAAACCAAGAAGCAGCCCCCTGCCGCAGCCACAGGAAAGGGGAAGATGCAGATGTTGCCAGCTGTGCCCTGCCCCATGGGTGCCTCTTGTCCTTGTTTGGGCTGGGATTTCATCATCTCGATAGAGGAAAAAAAAGAGAATTTTGGTCTGGTGTCGACACTGCCACATGCACATAACAAACACGGAGACCCAGGGAGACATTTACCCCTTTGAAAGAGGTCAGCGCAGAGGTTACGCAGCATCCGAGCCCCAGGGACGCCGCGGGCTGCCTCTAGCCACGGGGCTGCGTTTTGCCCTTAAAGAGTAATCCCTTAAAGATGACTTTACCGCCGGAGAAGGGGAGGAGATGGAGGGAGTGTGAGAGCCTGCGTGCTGGAGGAGTAAGTTCTTTGTTGCCTAGAGCTTGTTAAATCCATACATCGAAGAGAAGAATAAATAAAAAATCAAATCTCTACTTCTGAAAAGCGTTTCTGTGGGGAGCTGCTTCCCTGAATCTTCCAGACCCGGCCTCTGTCAATAAATCAATAGCTGATGCAGGTTGGCTGCAATCGGCTGCAGGAGAGCAAGCGTGTGATGGATGGACAGGAGAGAGGCGAATCTAAGAGATAGGGCAGAGGTGATGCTCACCTTGAGCTTTATCGTTTGCCACCGAAAGACAAGGTAGCGCGGAGGCATTAACCGAAGTGCTAACAGCAGGAGTGGCAGCGCAACCCCCCCCTCCCCAAAGCCCACTTCTCCCAAAGAGCGTGCTGTGTCGCTCCTCCGGCTTCCACCCTGAGTCCTGTGCTCATCCTTGCCACACAAATGAGTAAAGCGGGGTGAGGAGAGGCGCTAAATGGTGCTCCAGATGGCTGGGAAGGGAGGCAGTGCCCCTCGGGCCCCTGCTCGGGTGTTCCTGGTGCGTTAAAGCTCTCCAGTTTGGGCTGCAAGGGGGACCTTGTTGCTCCTGCAGGAAGGAGGGGGGCATGGGAGAGAAATGTGGGGGCTTCACAGCCCATTTCCTAGTTTTCAAGCCCAGTGTCTGCTCAGCATCAGGAAGGGGGCAACTACACTGAGGAATGGAGGACCAGATCATTTGGGGCAGCACAGACCAACCCCAGCCCTGGCTCCCAGCCCAGCACCGGGATCAGCCTGGAGCAGCGATGGGCTTCCATGAGTCTGTCCCATGGGGAGAGGGTTTTCCTTTTGCCACCCTCCTCCTGCCCCACAGAGTCACTCTTCCCTCCCCTGAGATCCAGGAGACCTTTGGGACCCTTGGCACATCCCTATCCCTGGGCAGAGATGTTAGAGGAAAGCTGGTAAGAAATAAGGTGACACTTCTCATGCTGAACCACTTCTTATCTTCAGCCTAAGACTTATTTAGCTGAGCCTGTGCTGGCCATCCCATGTAACTGCCCTCAGGGGGTTCATCCAGCCCCTCCAAACACATTTACGCTTTGGGTCTTGGCAGTCCCAGGATGGGGAGTTCCTAAACACAAGGAAACCCAGAGGGAAGACGATTCCCTTTGCTTTGCCCTGAGCCTGCTTATCAGCGAGATTTGAGCATTTGCCTCGTTCTTCTGGTAGGAAAACAAGAAAATAACCATTTCCCTTCTTCTCCAGGCTGCTCCCCATCTTTAGGGCTCCTCACGTTGCCCTCGGTGTCCCCACATGTGGGTACCAGCCTGTCCTTGCTGAGCTCCCAGAGCAGGAGGGGATGGGAGCACTGAATATGGATTGACACGGGACTATAACGACGTCTTCTGATTTCTCCCCTCTTCCTCTCTCAATCATTTCTAACATCCGATTTGCCTTTTTGACTGCAGCCGAACATTGAGCTGACATTTCCAGAGAACTGCCCACATTAACTCCAAGAGCAGTAACAGCCAATTTGGAGCCCATGGCCGTACATAGGTAGTTAGGGTTGCTTTCCCCATGTGCATGACTTTGCATTTATCAACATTGTATTTTATCTACCCTTTTGTTGCCCGGTCTCCTCCTGTCGTTAGGTCCTTCTGCCAGCTTCCCCAGTCAGTCTTTGTGTCAACGATCCTGAAAATTCCTGCCTCCCCACCAAGCCGTATCACTTTATTTTCTGCTCTTTGGCAGATTATTTAAGAGCGTGTGGATTGGAGCAGGTCCCAGCACTGATCCTTGTGGTCCTTACATGGAAATCTTCCATGGGGGTTGCTCTCAGGCTGACAAAATGATATCCAGGCTTCACCCAGCCATGTTTCTGGTCCCAGGTTCTCCAGGAGAAGCAAATCAGGCCCAGGACACTGCATAAGAAAGGAGCTCATTTTGGAGAACATGGAAGCGAGCAGCAGCAGATCCCATAAGACAATCAGGAACGTTGAGGAAGGTCCCTCACCCAGGTACAACGCTTCTGCCCATGTAGATGTTGTCTTCAAGCCCTTGTTGCTGTCCTGCATGGGCACGTCCATCCTGAGGTCTGTCTATCCAGTTCATCCATCCCCCAGGCGAGGATCCCATGTGAGCAACTCTGGGAATCTGCAGAGCAGGATTTTCTCCTGAGATATTTGCAGGGGCCTTGACCATGGTGATCCAGGAGCACATGGAGGCAATGAAGCCCAGATCATGGGGATGGGGTCAGCTGGGGAACAGCGTAGGGCACCGACCCCAGCGAAGGCGCTCAGAGATAGGGTCTCCTTGGGTGGGGGATTCAGAGCTGCCCTCTCACCCATGACCCATCCCATCTTCCCTGGCAGAAGCCTTCATCCTCCCCTTGCTACTTGGGGGCTGTAACAGCGGGATGGAGCAGCCAGGCTGATGGTCAGCCTGTGCTTTGTAGGCAAAGGCAAATACCCTCCTAATCCAGGCATCTTTTCCCCAAAGAGGGATCCGATTGCTCACACAGGGTCTACATAAAATGGAGAGGACTGGGATTCGTACCCCTTCGCATCCCACGAAGGAAGGCGGCCCAATTAATCTCCACTCCCGACCAAGTCATGAAGATGCTCCATAACCTCCCTTCGGCTTTCAGCCACGCCATGGCCTGAAGGATGCAGCAGCCCCCAGAACCGTACCAATTTGCCCAGTAACCTTTGCCATGAGCCTCCAAGTGTGCCCCTTGTCACGGGGAGAAGCAGGGGAATCCAGCTCGGAGAGCTTGACTTTGTTTCTCCCTCGAACTCATTCTTGGTTTCATTCAAAACAGCTTGGAAAAAAATAGCCAAAAATAAAGCAGGCTGCCAGGGAAGGCTGGAGGAGAGGACTGTGCCCACTGCTATGGCAACTGCAATCCCTCCCTGCCCTGCTGCAGGAGGCAGAGCTGCTGATTTGCCGTTATTTCCGAGAAGATTGGCTCAGCCCCAGCCCAAGGCATGCACCGAGGTGGGCTCTCCTTGGGTGGGCAAACTGGCATCTCGCTCGCAGGCAGCCCAGCAAGCCCCGGGCACCGCTGGCAGGGCAAGGGGCAGCCAGAAGAAGCAAGTCAAATCTAGTGGCGACAAGCTTTCGGAGCTGGGTGGAAAGGAGGAACGCTGTGGTTTTGGTGCTGGGTCTCCTCCATCCCTGCAAAGGCCTCATGTGCCCCGTCACAAGAAGCCTGAGATCCTGGCATGCCTAAAAATAAACCAAAGGCGGACAAAGAGTGCTCTTATGGCCAAGGCATGGGCTGGATGCAAGCAGATGAGATGTTGAAAAGGTTTGAAGGCAAACCTAAAACCAGATCAAAATGAGCCACCGCATGACGTAAAAACACCCCAGGCTTCTCCAGGTCACTTCAGCCTCCTCCAGGTCACTTCAGCCTCCTCCAGGAGATTGTTGGTTGAGACTAAAGGAAAGGAGATGGGTGAGAGTTGGTCTGCCCGGCCACCCCGCCTCGCACCCTTTGGGTCCTGGGCCAGCCCCAGCCCCATCTCCCCGAGACCCTGGGGGGGCTCAGACCTTGCTCACAAGCTCCCTCCCAGAACTGGGTAAGGAGATTTGGTTTGGTCCTGTTTGTGGGTTTCATGCTGTGGGTGCCTCGCTAGGATCATCCCAGACTTTCACCCAAACTCCTTCCTTTGGAGGCTATGGGAGATACCCCTGCAAAGAAGCACCTGCACTTGAGGACTCCGGGCTTTTTCTAATTTGCCATTTATTGCTGAAGACAGAATTTCAAGAGCTTTTAAGATCCATCCCAAGGTATGCAGAGAGGCCACATTTTGGGGTCACATTCTGCTTCCATTACGATCCTTTGAGGACCAGGGCCACCAGCCCAGCCCCACAGGGGCTGAGTGGGAGCAGCAAACACAGCTCTGGCCCCGAGTAATGAGAATCTTCAGCCTTTCAATTTTTTTTCCTAAACTGGAACTTTTCAACACTGGAACGCGTTGCCCAGGGAGGTGGTGGAGGCCCCATCCCTGGGAACATTCCAGGACCCGGAGACTAATTTAGAGACGACAACCTCATTTGGAGGCAACAGGCTAATTGCCCCCAAACTCCGCAGCCTGAGGAAGGGCTGCATTGCAGAGCCAGGACTCAAATCTCCTTCATCTCCAGAATTTCCCCAGTGCAGCCCCAATATTCACAGAATCCCAGCCTGGCCGGGGTTGGCAGGGCCCCCCAGAGCTCACCCATCCCACCCCCCTGCCCAAGCAGGGTCACCCAGAGCAGGGGGCACAGGACAGCGGCCAGGCGGGGGTTGAAGATCTCCAGAGAAGGAGACTCCACAGCCCCCCTGGGCAGCCTGGGCCAGGGCTCCATCACCCTCACACTCAACAAGTTCTTCCTCCCGGTCAACTGGAACCTCTTCTGCTTCAGGTTGTGCCCATGGCCCCTTGTCCCATCTCCTGAAGGAGAAGCGCTAAAACCAGAATCATAGAATCACTTTGGTTGGAAAAGCCCTTTAAGATCATTGAGTCCAACCTTTAACCTGACCCTGCCATCCCACCACTAAACCCTGTCCCTCAGCACCTCATCCATCCTTCTTTTAAATCCCTTCAGGGATGGGGACTCCACCACCTCCCTGGGCAGCCCATTCCAGAGCCTGACAACCCTTTCGGTGAAGAAATCCATTGGGTTTTTTACAGCCCTAAACAGACGCTGGTGCCTGGTGGCTCCCGGGGAAGAATTGTCCTTTATTTGTCCCAAAATAGGCTCAGCAGAGCCCTGAAAGCCTTCTTCCTCCTCCTCGTCCTCCTCTAGGGCAGCCTGAGGGGAGCTGAGGGCACTGGGTGCTGAGCTGGGCCTGGCTGGGCCTGGATTGGCCGGGGCTGGGGCGGGTGGTGGGACAGGATTGGTGGGGGAGGCGAGGCTCGCGGGTCGGAAGAAGGACCGGGATTGGGCAGGAGCCAAGCAGCAGCACGGGATTGGTGGGGAAGGCCGGGGAGGCTGGCCCGGGACTGGGCGTTGTGTCCTGGTGGCCCTCCATGGCCATGTCCCATCTCGTAGCCACCCCAAGGCTCCTCAGGGTTCCCCGCCATCTCCCCAGGGCTCAGCCATACGTCCTGGCTGCCCTCCTCCATACGGGGCTGTAGCCCTCCCCTGGCCGCCCCCACACTGACCCCAGGAGAGCTGCACCCTCCTGTCCTGGGCACGAACTGCACCCTCCTGTCTTGGGGCAGGATGTGGCTCATGGTGCCTGGAGACCCAACGGTGCCTGGACACCCAGTGGTGCCTGGAGACCCAATGGTGCCTGGAGACCCAATGGTGCCTGGAGACTCAATGGTGCCTGGAGACCCAGCGGTGCCTGGAGACCCAGTAGTGCCTGGAGACCCAGTGGTGCCTGGAGACCCAATTGGTGCCCAGAGACCCAGTAGTGCCTGGAGACCCAGTAGTGCCTGGAGACCCTATGGTGCCTGGAGACCCAGTGGTGCCTGGAGACCCAGTGGTGCCTGGAGACCCAATTGGTGCCTGGAGACCCAGTAGTGCCTGGAGACCCTATGGTGCTGGAGACCCAGTAGTGCCTGGAGACCCAATGGTGCCTGGAGACCCAGCGGTGTCTGGAGACCCAGTGGTGCCTGGACACCCAATGGTACCTGGACACCCAATGGTGCCTGGAGACCCAATGGTGCCTGGAGACCCAGTGGTGCCTAGAGACCCAATGGTGACTGGAGGCCCAGTGGTGCCTGGAGACCCAATGGTGCCTGGAGACCCTATGGTACCTGGAGACCCAGTGGTGCCTGGAGACCCAATTGGTGCCCAGAGACCCAGTAGTGCCTGGAGACCCAGTAGTGCCTGGAGACCCTATGGTGCCTGGAGACCCAGTGGTGCCTGGAGACCCAAGGGTAGCTGGAGACCGTATGGTGCCTGGAGACCCAGCGGTGCCTGGAGACCCAATGGTGCCTGGAGACTCAGTAATGCCTGGAGACCCAGCGGTATCTGGACACCCAACAGTGCCTGGAGACCCAGTAGCACCTGGAGAACCAATGGTGCCCAGACACTCAATGGTGCCTGGACACCCAATGGTGCCCAGAGACCCAGTAGTGCCCGGAGACTCAATGGTACCTGGAGACCCAATGGTGCCTGGAGACCCAGCGGTGCCTGGAGACCCAGTAGTGCCCGGAGACTCAATGGTACCTGGAGACCCAGCGGTGCCTGGAGACCCAATGGTGCCCCAGAACCCACTGGTAGCTGGTTTGACTGGAGGAAGGCGATATTTTTAAAGACCATGCAACTCACCCGGCCCACACAGTTGGAGAGAGGAAGATGTTTCTAAGCCGTGATAAACTTGAAGCTGCAGCATGAGGCTCACTGCGGGATTGCCACAATGTGGCCATCAAATCGTTTAGAATCATAGAATCATTTTGGTTGGAAAAGACCTTTAAGATCATCGAATCCAACCTGCACCTCTGCAGGCACATCAGTACCAGCTGCCTTGGCTGTTGCAGGATAAGGATCTTCCCAAGGACAACCCGGGGAGGGCTGGTGGCTTCCTGGGACACCTCGCTATGGTGGTCCATGCACAAGTGTCCCACGTTGCTCAGCACCACCAGGCTGGGGCAAGCACGTGTGGCACATCACGCCGTGGGACGTGGGGCCCCTGGACATTTTCTTCCTTGCAATAGCAAAGCAGTGGCAGGGACTTGGGGGGGGGGACAGGGCTTTTTTTGTCTTCTTTTTCTCCTTGCACTGACATCCCCTGGGTTAAGCCTGGCTCCTCCACAGGACCAACACTGCCCCAGTCCTCCAGAGCCATGCCCAGGACCCAGACAAAGTCCCCCCCACTGTCACCTCCTCCCAGCTGTCACCGGCTGCAGCAGAAAATCCCCCGGCGTCCCCGCTTTGGCCCGGCTCCGCCGCCTTCCCTGGCTCTGGGTACAGTATCTCCTGGCCCCCTCCCTGCTCCTTGGGCTTTGTCAAAGCACATTTCCCAATTAGAGGATAAAAATATTCCATTCCTGACTCCGCGCGCTATCGATTTTGCCTGTAGCTGTGGAGGGGGCGAGGGCGGGCGCGCGCGGGGTAGGGAGAGGTGAAGGGCTGTAGGCACGAAGTGCAGCTGCCTCCCCCCCCCACCCCTACCCCTTTATTATTATTGTTATTATTCATCACTGTGAAAAGCACCTAGCAGGACTGGTTAGCTCAGCTGACCACTGATAGAGAACAGGGGATCGATACTTAATTGACACAGGCTGGGCAGCCGGAGCAGGGATTGGAGATGGGGGAAGGCTTCTGGGAGGAGGGAGGGGAAGAGGAAAGAAGGAACAAAAGCCAGGGGAAGGGAGGAGAGGCAGGGAGAGGGTGGGAGGAGCGGAGAAATAATGAAGGAAGAGGCAGAGAGGAGAGGACGGAAGAGGAGGTGGGAGGACAAAGCCCGGTGGAGCCCAGGTCGCCCGGTGGGAGCTCGGCGGGTGGGTGCTGCGCCGGCACGCGGCCCCGGACGCCCTGGGTGCCGCAAGGTCCGAGGGGCCGGGAGAGGCGACGGCGTGGCGGCGACCTCCCGGCGCCTCCGCCAAAATCTAAACCCTCTTTTGAACGCAAGGCGTGGGCTCCGTCACCGCTGCAGGTGTGCGTGCACCACGGCACCACGCCACCAGCAGAACGCCCTGGACCAACACCCCTAAATTGTCCCTCCTGGCCCATGGCGGCCAGGAAGGAGCAGCGCTCTGCTGTCAAAAACAGCCCAGCAAGACCCAAAGAGCACGCAGGAAGCAATCCGCTGACCTCGGATCTTCTCTTCCACCACCTCGTGGTGTAACTCCACCTCCTTCTGCTGGCAGCAGCCGTCCCTCCCTTAGCAGCACAGCCTGTCCCGCCCGGCTGGTGGTGTATCTGCCTAAGCCCTAGGTAGGGTCTAACCTCCCCAAACCTGAGTTTTCCTACTTCTAGATAATGCCTCCCAGAGCGCTCTTGGGAAAATGAGTAGGTTTGAGCCAGGCTCATCTTTTGAGGACTTGTCTTCTCTCACATTGCTCATCCAGGTCCTGTCTCTGCCCAGTGGTGCCCTGCCATGGAGGGAAGTTCAAGTACGGACGGTGGCAATGACGGGGATAAGCGCAGCTCAGGGTGGGGTGTCACTGTCACCTGGTGGCCCTGGATGTTCCCGTCCCTCGAGGCGAGGAGCGAGTCCTGAGTGCCCAACGGAGCCTGCCATGCCCTGATTTTTGGGGAAAAGCCGCGAGTTGGGGTTGGGAAGCGCACAGGAGCCAGGTGAGGTGCCAGACCTGGCAGTCACCTTCTTGCTTGACTCAGCTCTAGTGAGGTCCCCACTGGAGCAGCTCACCTGGGTTGGGCACCAGATTTACAAGGAAAATGTAGGCAACCTGGAGGGCCATGGAGGGAAGGAACAAGACCAAGATGTTTGGAAGATGTGGCCTTTGAGGAAAAGTAGAAGGTGGTGAGTTCATGTACTCCAGAAGGGAGGAGACATCATCAGCCAAGCCCCCTAGGACAGGACACTGGCTGGTTTCTTCTCTGTCTCTGTTGCAAGGAGGACAGGAGAAACCACGTAAGGGTGAAGATGGGCTCCCAGGTTGGAGCCGATTTCTCTCTGAAGATTTTGGTGGCACCAAGCATGATAGTTACAGAGATCTGGAGGAGGACAGCGTGGATATTCCTGCAGAACTCCAGGAGAGCCTGTGGTAGGGAGGTTTGGCAAAGGGAACTTTGACCAGTAAGCCAGCAAATTGCTCAACTTCTCCAGGACTTGGCTGCTCAGAGGACTGGGCAAGACACGCTTGTGGCTTCTTGCTGGGCCAGGAAGGGAAAAGCCAAAACATGCCTTGACCTTCAAAGCCCTTTAGCTGCCAACAGCATGGGCTGCTCTTCACTCTGAGCTGAGCTGTGCTCTCAACCCTAGAGCAGGAATCCTTTCTTGAGCAGAGGGCTCTTCGCCCCTGTTTGTAGAATAAGAGGGATGGCCTTTCCCAAGCTAGAAGTTCACTTTTCTTTCTCTTTCATTTTACTCTGGACCCTCTCCAACTCTCCCACCCATGACTTTCCAGAGGACACCCCCACACAGAAAGCCTTCCAGGCTCTTCCTTCTGCTGACCTTCGCCAGCAGCTCTCACAAACAACCCAACCAGGCAGGGAGCAGCCAACTGGCCTTGAGCGGAGCCCAACAGAGCCTTTGGCTGCTTCCCAGTCCATGAGAAGAAGAAGGACCTTCCAGGCACCTTGCTCTGCTCCAGACGGTTCAACCTACAGAGAATGTACCAACTTGGAGACACGGATCTGCCGCTCGGTCCTGGGAGCTGTCTGGATGGGAACCGCTCAGACCCTCTTCCCATCCACACAGCCGATCGCCCGCAGACGGGAAAGGCAGATATTTTTAGCTTCTCTTGGCACCAGCCAAAAAGAGCATTGAAGGGAGGGATGGGGTGGTGGGAAAAGAGCACTTTGATTTTATTTGTTCTTTTTATGGAGTCTTAAAGGTACAGGCTGGAATTTGATCCTTCTTAAGGCATGGGGCCCAACAGGCCATGGCACGGGGAACCTCAACCCAGGGCCTGTCCCGTCACTCTTGATCTATAACATGTCAGCCTGAAAAGATCCTCTCCGTCTCCTTAAACAATATATTACCGCTGTCCACCGTTCCCATTAATGCATAAAAAATCATTAGGTATTTCTATGGAGACCCATCGCCATAAACACAGGCTTCCAAATGCACTCCGGCATTAAGCGGCCAAAGTAAACTGAAGGCGATTTCTGCGGTAATACCCTCTCATCACGCATCCCCATCCCAGCCCTCCCCCGTCCCCCGCCGTCTCTCTTCCCTCGATCAATTTTATGGTGCTTGCCTGGGGTTCATTAATGTTTCCGGAATCTCTCTCTGCCCTGTTTAAAAATTCTTAATTAAGCAAGGTTTTTTTGTTTACACTTGAACTAATTACACTTTTAAACCCGACAATAAAACATCAGCTCTGGGCCATTAGGGCCCGCCGCGGCCGGGCAATTCAGGAACTGCCACGCTTTGCAAGGAGATAGGAAGGCCGGAGACGCAGCCGTTCTGCCTAGCTTCAGTCAAGAGGACGCCAGGATCTTCACCTGGTACGTGGAGATGGGGGCCAAGGGTTCGAGCAGCCAGATGTCCCCTTTAGCTCTTCCTTGTTTCCTCCAGATGCGCCTTCCCCAGATAAGGGCTGGCAGAGCGGCTAGATACGGATGCGTCCTCTCCCAATGCTCATCGTTGTTTGCCACGCATGGGTTGTCCACCTCCATTTCCCCAGAGGTACATTGGAATAGTGGGGCCCAAGGGTAATGGATGATGGAGGCAATGGAGACCTGGAGAATGGGTGGACATGGAGGATGTAGGCCCGGGATGTCAGCGGTTGGGTTGTCTCCAACTGGCCAAGCTTGAGCACTGGTCTATACTGAAGGAGATGTTCTCCCAGGTGGCCAGGGAGTGGAAGGGATGGAGCAGAACCTCTGGGACACGTCTGTCTCCATCCACAAGGACATGTGCCACAGCCTAGTGGTGGGAACACCACATCTCAGAAGCTTGGACTCAGCTTCTCACTACTGCAGGAAACTGTTTCTTCTTGGCCTTTGTCTGCCTTGGGCTTTTCATGTCCATCCTTGGGGACAGGAGCTGCTGCTGTGGTGCTGAGTCCTTGGGGTGTTGGTACCAGGATGATGTCGGTGAAGACTCTTTAAGCAAGAGGTGGTGCAGCTGGTGGTGGACATAGTGTCACTGGTGACAGGGAGCTGCCCACCACCACCACCATGCAAATGCTCCAAAGTTCCCACGGGCACAGCAATAAGGGACACCCAGAAGCTGTTCTGCTCCATTCAGGACCAGGAGATGCTGGTCATTCGTTCATCTCCCAACCATAGTGGTGGCTCTCCAGATACCAGCTCCAAACTGGTATTGCCTGCCTTGTTTCTGGCCCATCTAGAAACAAGATCCCTTACACCAGGAAAGCGCATGGGCCATGATGAAGATGGGACCGGGGCTTGGGTTGGTGAGAACCTTTGGGTTGAGTCTGCAGTGGCAAGATGGAGGGGCGGGCGGCAGGACAAGGCAGGGTGCTGGTACCTGCACGCTGGCAGCTCAGGGGACTCAGATCTCCATGTGGGGCTCTTGACACCCAGTGGCGGAGGGGTGGCCATCCTACGTATCCCACCCAGGCAGCCTCTCTCAGGTCCTCAAGGGACCCACCAAGAGGAGAGGGGGGAAACCAGGTCCTGACGGCCCCAGCCTTTGCTCAG
>JADKXX010008308.1:0-36049 GCA_017310255.1 Butorides virescens
ATTTTCTGCCCAAGGTGAGAAGAGCAGAGCCCGGCTGGTTCCAGATGTTTCCCAACTGCGATTTAATAATTGGAATATTTTCAATAGAGCACAATTTTCCTTGATGACTGCCCAGTAGGTACTGACAATTAAAGTGGTGTTTGAGTGCTGAGACAGTAGATTTGTTTGTGCCTCTTTTACTTATTCCCTCTCAAGTGCCAAAACAAGAAAACCTGGAGGTTTTTTTTTTTTTTTTATTTCTTGACCTCAAGCAGTTTTCCCAGGGGAGAGCATTTGGGATGCAAGCAGGCAGCTGCATTTCACACACCTGGAAGGAGCTGGAAAATCCCCAACTTACCCATGAAATGGGAACAAATCCTGAGCAGCAAGGCCAGCCAGGCACTGCCCCTCTTGCCACCAGGCATCTTCCCACCTCAAGGAGTGAAAACAATCCCAGCACCGGGGTTTGGTCCCGGCACGCTGCGGCAGGACTGAGCTTGGGATGCCTGGAGATGGGTGACAGGAGCCTGCGTCAAACCCAAGGAGAAACCACAACTTCATTCCTTATTTTAAAGGAATTAAATACAGCAGTGAAGCCCCGAGTTGCCATGCAGAGCAGAGACGACGAGGCGTGCGTCCTCGCTACGCCACAGAGCGGGCAGCGCTGGAAAGGGAGCAGCAGACAACAGTGATGCTCAACAGGATCTCACGTTTATTATTGAGAAGTGATTAATGGTGAAAAGAAAGGCAACGCCCATTCCTCATTGGCTTAACAAGAAACTGAAGAAACATATTCACTACACATTTTACAATATTTTTTTTTTTGTCCAAAATTCATTTTCCTGTAAACAAAACAAGTTTTTACCACTGTTCTCAGCTTTCAAAATCAAATTAATCCAGGCTTAATCTGTAAATCCGTATAATGCACAAGAACAGAACATTTCTTAGGACTCCTAGTACTTGACTTTGAGTAACAAAGGGTCAGAGAAAAATGAACCACCTTTAAGACACAACCTCATGGACAATTTCTGTTCAATTCTTCTTAGGCCAAAACCCCAACTTCCTCATAGAACTCCTCTTCCAGGCCGGGGAGGGGGAGGGTGGGGGGGCAGGGAGAAAAAAGAAAAAGTTACTCCACTTTCCATGGTGGATGTTACAACTCGGTGTTCCAAGTGCAAATGTCAAAACCAGGGGAAGGAGGCGCGAGGGGGTGGAAGGAAGGGAAGCAGCGGGGTTTAAAAATTAGAGAGAGAAAAAAAAGGCATATGCCACTTACGGACTTCAAAATCCGAAAAAACATAGTAAAAAGACAAAAACCAAAGCGTATGCTCTGAAATCACAACCAAAGCCAAAAGAAAGGGGACAGTTTTTACCTATAGTCTACCTAGAAGGGATTTTTTTTTGTTGTTTTTGTTTTTTTAAGTCCTATGTCTTGTGAAATTCCAATACTTTTTTTTTCTTTTTTTTAAACTGCAAGTTTGTAAGAGTCTTTTTTTAAGTCAATGAAATTAAGAAAAAAAAGTCCTAATTCTCTCTGGGATGTTTTTGCTCTTTCTTTCTCTTTCTGAAAGACAGCGGGGATGCAATCTCTGCTGCAGTCTCTGTGGGAGCAATGGCCTTTTACTTGACACGGCCTTGGCGTTCCTGCAAAAGAAAAAGGAGAACACCACGTTAGCAGGGAGCAATTTTATTCATCGCTTTCACACATCAGCATTTCAACCTGTGAATCTGCGGTGGAAGCCCATCCCATGCAAGCAAAGCCCGAGAAAGAGTATTCCTGTTTGCAGAGGAGGGGCTGTGACTGCGTACGGCGATGATGCATCGCACCGCTTGGGTCTGCCAGCTCATCACGTTTCCCCTTTACGAGGGCTGGCAGCACACCGCAGCTCTGCTCCCCTTCCTCTCCTTCTCTGCGCGTCCAGAGAAGGGCAACAGAGCTGGGGAGGGGTCTGGGGCCCAAGGCTGCTGGGGAGCGGCTGGGGGAGCTGGGGGTGTTGAGCCTGGAGAAGAGGAGGCTGAGGGGAGCCCTCATCGCTCCCTGCAACTGCCTGAGAGGAGGGGGGAGCATCGGGCTCTGCTCCCAGGGAACAGGCGATGGGACGAGGGGAAACGGCCTCAAGTTGCACCAGGACAGGTTTAGGTTGGACATTAGGAAAAGTTTCTTCCCCAAAAGGGTTGTCAAGCACTGGAATGGGCTGCCCAGGGAAGGGGTCGAGTCCTCATCCCTGGAGGGATTTAAAAGGCGGGCAGACGAGGTGCTTAGGGACAGGGTTTAGTGGTGGGATGGTAGGGTTAGGTTAAGGGTTGGATTGATCTTAAGGGTCTTTTCCAGCCTAAACAATTCTGTGATTCTACGATTCCTTGCTCACGGCAGCATCCTTTGGTGGAGTTACGGGCTCTCCCCAGGACAGACATCACCAGGTTGCTCCAAACTAGAGGCTTAACAGCATAAAGAACAACGCGGGGGGGGGGGGGGGGGGGGGGGGGAGGGGACAGACACCCCAAACCCACAAACCCAACACGGACAAACTGAGGAAAAATTGGTGGAGAAAAAGTGAGTCTACGTCAGTGCTGAAGTTTGCAGCTGCAGTCTGTGTGGGCTGGGAACAGGGGGGACAAAGCTCCCCACTTCTGGGCACAGACCCACAGCATCCCTGAGACATCTCAATCTCAGCCATCGCCAGGCTGGAAACCAGCAAAGCAGAGCTCTGGGCTGGAGAAGACTCTGGCAGCTTTGGGAGCAGCACTCAGGACTGCTGCGGGGATCAGGCAGAGCCCCTGCATTGGGGAGAAGGAAGAAGTGAGGAACGAACGCGGGGCCTGCGGCACAGCTCTGCCTGTGTCCAGCCACTGCCAGCGCGGGGCAGCCCGGCTCCCCGGGCGTTGCACAGACCCAGGGCTTCACCTGAGCTCACATGTGAGCATCCAAGCAGACTGCAGCTCAAACCTTGGGAGCACTGATGTCTGCTTTGGTCTGCAGGGACTGAGCTAGCCCACAGCTACCAGCAGAACACCTCAACGGTAACTCTGAAACCTATTGATGGCATCTTACTCGAAACCCAACAGGTTCATGGGGGTTTCCCACCAACCGCTGCTGCCACTCCCTCGGTGTTCATCTACATCTCTCCTCCAGCACTGAAGGAACACGCTGTCCAGACAAACATCTGCACCAAGCTGAACAGGCAGCACAGCACCAAATACATCAAGGGCTACTACACCTCCTCTTGTGCCATGCCAGTCTCTCTTTGTTAAACCCAAAAGCAGCAGCTTTGCACAGAACTGAGCCTAGACTCTCCCGAAGGGTTAAGAGATGCTGCCCAGCCCACCTTCTAAGCACCATTTCCAGCTTACATGACACCACCTCAAAAACAAAACCTGTCAACAGCTAAAGGGCTCTTGGCTGATGCTCCTCCCCATCTCTTAACTGCATCTTCTCCGAGCACAAGGCAAGTCCCTGCAGTCTCTTGTGTGAAGGGCACTACGGTGTTTTGGCTCTAGCTCCCATGTTCAGTGGTGGAGCGAGTTACTTGCCACATAAGCCAGCCTCGAGAGATGCCAAGTCCATCCCACCTCCACAGCAAAGCAACACCTCCAGTAGGTGCCCGCCGGCAGAGCAAGACAATGTGGGTTCTCCCTTGTGTTAACTTGTGTCGCTTAGAGAGAGGGGACAACTGTCAGGGCTCTGACAAACTGAAATCTGGTTGTTTCAGCTCAGGATGCTTCCCTGCGAGTCTGCTGCTCTGCCCGGGGCTGAGCAGAGCTGCCTGCCCCACGTTAACGTGGTGATCAGAGGCACCGTCCCTTCCACCTTGGCAGCTCGCTGGCAGGGGGAGCATGCAACCTCTGCCAGAAGCACACGGGTTGCTTGAAAAAACGTCCTCTGCCACCACTGCTAAATCCATGGAGAGCTTGTCTCTGAGAGGCTTCGATCCCAGGCTAACAGCATGTAACGCCACCTATACTTAAAAACCTTCCCAAAAAAGGAGGCCTTGCATCCAGCTTAAACCAATACCCCAGGCTTTGGCAGCCCCAGCCACACGCACACGGTGACCCAAGAAGGCTTCAGCTCCAACTCCCCTGCACAAGCTGGAAGGCAAAGCAAGCCCTGGGTGATACCATGCACAGATTGCCTTCTGGGGAGAGGGATTAGACAAAGGCACACATTCTCTTCAAGAATATTTGCCTCACATAAGTCGACTTAATTCTCCTCTTCTCCAGTAAGTCTGCCCAAATCTGTTGCAGGTGCTATTTGTTGCTAAAACACACCATTACACAACAGCAACACCCCCCCCCCTCAAAACCTACCATGGTGGGAAGCAAAGCCAGTCTCAAACGTGAAGTAAAACAAGTGCTGCAGGGAAAGCCACAAATCAAAAGGAAGGTGCCAAGCCCTGTTCCTTCTCTGCTGCCTGGCTCAGCAGCCAGCACGTTACGTTAAACAAGGACAGATGGCAACGGGACGCATTCCTTCAGGAAGGAGCCACAACTGCCTGAGCTAATGCCTCAGTCTTCCCAAATGCAGACGCGGGATAAGCTGGTGGCCAGGTTCAATCGCACCCCCCCTTCCCTCAGCAGCCAGGGCCAGTGTCCCGGGCTGGCTGCAGATGGTGGCCAAGGGTCCTGCTGAGCACATCGCCCTGTTAGCCGACCAGATGGATCCCAATTAGTCACCACTTCTCCCTGCTGTGAAGGTGAAGCTGCTCCTGAGGCCAGTGTGTGGTTAACACGGGGAGCAGAAAACCAGACCCAGCCTTGGTGCAAAAGTGACACTCGCCCCTCCTCCAAATCTCAGTGTGCCAGAATAGGAGGCATCACCTTCAAAAGAGAGGCTAGAGTATGTGTCCCCAAGCTAGAGAGGAGACCAAAGACATGCCCAAAGTGAACATCTTAATTTCAGGGTGAATTATACCCCAATTTTTCTCAACTGTCTTCTGTTTAAAACCTCCTGCTATTCAGCCTCAAAATACTGGCGCAGAACTACCCGCTCCCCTCCACCAGGGCTGCAAACAGCATCCTAAGGAGTCTGTAACAGAAAAAAAATGCAGCGTGACATCTAACCACACGGGCTGCGAGCTCTCGAGAGGCTGACTTCAACACCTACCTCGGGCTGTCCTGCTGTCCACAAAGAGCAGGGCTTTAGGCACAGCCAAGCACCCCAGGAGCTGCAGAGGCAGCCAGCCAAGAGCTCTGCCCAGCCAAGCAGGCGCTGCCGAGGGCACTGCTGCCAGGGCTCGATGGCAGGGAAGGAACAGCTCTCTGCTCTCCTCTAATTTCAATATTGCTTTTCTTGCTCTTCTCTGGGAGATTCAGAGCCGCTCTCTTGCATCTCCTCCTGGGAAAGGGGGATAGCCAGGGCCTGAAGGGTTTTTTCCACCATCTAATCTGCCAGTCCAACTGCAGCCCATCCTATGGAACGCATCTTGATCCTCAGGGTGTTGTGGAGTTACAAGCAAGCACCCAAATCATAGCAAAGCAGCAAATGGATCTACCAGAACACATAGCAAAGGTCAGCGGTATTGCAGATATTCACCCTTCCTGGCTCATCTTCCTTTGAAATCACGGGCTGTGGGTTACACCATCCCACAGCTCACCCGGCTACGGGACAGCCCAGGAGAAGGCAGAGCAGCATCTGCATGCACACACTGGGCTTTGCTCTGGCATAGAGTCCCTGGAGGGCAATGAGATTCCATGGGAAAGTGTTTTATTCTCTTCGGCTGCACTTTCGTTAGACCTGGGACAGGTCTTGATCAACGTAGGAGGAGCAAGAAAAAGTCACCAGCTTCGACTCTCATCTCCATCTATCAAATCCCTCAGAGAGCAGAGGGGCAGGAGCACGGCAGCACCGAAATGGCGGAAGCGCAAAGCGATACACCGATTGCTAGAAAGACGCATGCCATCGCTCAAATCAAGTGCTGACACCCACACATCACTGCGAGCGTGCTTCTGGGCTGGTGGTGTGTAGAGGCGCCAGGCTCAGACAAGGCAAGCATGGGTAAGTAGGAGCCCTCTGTAATCAACCTGCTTAAGCCACTTCAGTCACGTCATCACCGTCCCCGGGGGGCTGCCGCAATGTCACAAGCCAGGTCCTGATAATAGCAACTGAACGAGCTGGTGGAGAAGGCTGATGACAGATTATGTTATCTAGTCACACTGTGGGGAGCCAACAACAACAAAAGGCTCAAGAGTTTGTACGGTGAAACGATGACAGTAGGTGATAACGCTGCACGTTTGCTCAGAGGCTCTTACCTTGATTAACAACTAATGTCCAACTGCAATACTCCTCTGGCAAAGGTAAGGATATTATTGCCACGCTACAGATGGGGAAATAGGAGACTATAATCAAAGGGAGGGCCTGGAGAAGAACCAAGAGCAGCCTCCCAGCTGAGCAGCACACAAACCACGGTTTATTTGGACCTGGAGCAGAGCGTAGCAGGCTGAAGACATCAGGCAGGCCAGGAAGCAATCTCAGTTTCACTGAGAAGGTCCTACAAGCAAAAGGCATCACTTGCCCAGTAACTGCCCACAAAGCAGATCACTTCATGAGACTATGGTCTACGCTATCCCAGTATCATTCCCCAAAGGGCTGAGACACCCAGCAATCAATTACTGGCCTTAAGACATCCACATACCACTCTGGCTCGCAGACACCTTGCTCAACAGCCCAACTCGGCCCACAACACGGCGTTTTGCTGTTTGAATTCTCCTCCCAACACTGCTGTTTACTGCACACTGGATACAATCCCGGCAAACAACGCAGCGGGATTTCCACATGCCCGTGTCTCCGAGGCAAACGTCTGACTTGTCTTACAAACCAGCAGTTACAGCAGCCCGTTGCCTCAGCCGTGCCCAGCACAGCTGTCCCAGCGGGATCAGCTCAAGGCACGGTCGCAGTCGGCACAAATGATGGACAATGCATCACTTTCTTATTAAGCTCATCTGCTCTACGAACAGCCTCGCGTCCTAACTGATATACAAACCAAACGTGATGTTTTCCTGTTGTCAGCATTAGAAAGCCATCAGAGTTACAAAGGAAAGCTACATCCTAGTCTGCCTCACTTAGGGATGGGGATAAAAATCAGATACAGGGATCTGGTTATAGTCAGACGTCTTCATCCTACCTCTCATTCACGTAACAGAGCTCACCACTAGAACGGAGACAGGAAATATGCAAATAAAAGTGACTCTTTGTCAGAGCAGGAAAGACCTTTTGTTTTACAGATCAGAATCTAATGGAGCAAAACCAAATACCCACACAACCCCAAAGGGGCAAACTTGCATCACTGAAAATGCATGAGCCAAGCAGCGATGCAACTGTGCCCCATGAGCCCCTGCAATTCAGACATTGCCCCCCAAAACGCAGAAAGCAGCAGGAAGCACCAGTGTCCCCTGCCACCACACTGAGCACGCACGGCTGGGCAGTTAGGAAGTTCTGGTTTCCTCTCGAAACCCGAGCACGCTACGGCATTGCTACACACCAGTCACCTCATCATTTAGTCAGAAGGGTATGAAGTCACGGAGAATAAATATGGAAGAGCAAGACACAATTCTTCAGGTACAGCTGTAAGCCAAAACATGCCTTAACATCAAGGAACATAAACGTCACAGTGGCCACGCACTTTATGTGAGATCTTGAGTTTCCATGTCAAAGCAACTAGCTTGGGGCTAGGGGTAAGAAGGACATGAAGAGTGCCGGGACATTCCCCCTGCCGTGGGTTTTATATGAGTGAGGTGGTCCTAGCTGTCAGATACCAGCTGGCACGCTGCTGTTTCCTAGCATTTTTCAAGGCACCTTTAAAACTGATGCAACCAATTGCAAAGAATGAACCTCCTCTTGCGTGCATTTGATTGCATGAATAAAGCAGCCCAATTCCCAAAACCATTTATAATTACCCTCCCATAGAGAGCCTTGTCTCACAAGAGCAATACTCGTGCAGGAAACAAAACAATTAAAAAGCTAAGGACAGACATGAATATTTACAGCAAAGAGCAAGGCAGAGCAGCTTGGGAGGACTCCCAGTAGCATTCCACACGAGGATGACTGGGCACCCACTAGGGACTGGAACTGGGCTTGCTGGCTTTGGAGCACAGGCAAAATAATGGCACAAGTCCTTTCAAGTCATTAGGATGGAAAATAAAATCCTCCTTGCCTTACAGCAGGGAGTCTTTATTCTTCCCTGTCACTACAAGGGACGAGAAGTTTGCCATGTTTCTTTTTACAGTTTGCTGCTTTAAGCATGCCAAACACTTCCCATTCGGGCAGCTCAATTTCCCCACTACGGAGCAGAGCGCTCAGCTTTGACCTATCTGTCCACACTGAAATCCTCACAAAGCAGGGAAGTTAAGAAACTTAATAGCACGGACAAAAGTAATGGGAGTAGTTAACGTGAAAGTTTAAGGAAATAGTGTTGAACTGTGTGAACCAGAGGCTCACCCCGAGCACTGCACCAGAGTTTCAATCTATACCAGGTAACAGAGAAGCGTCCCTTCTCATTTGGGTTTACATGAAATGAGTTTCATGACTTTGGTTACCTTAAATCATAGCTCACACAGTATTAGCACCTGAAAATGAGCACTACATGAGTCTTTAGAAAAGGAAGGACCCCCACTTTAAGGTTTCAAAATCTTCACTGCTGTAGGGTTAATAACGCCTTCATGCTGTCCTCTGTCACACCACCCAAGTGTAACGCTAAGGACTGAACGATCTTCTGTGCAGAAAACCTGTGGAGCTTCACTGGAATCTGTGGTTCCATATATTCATAACAGATCTAGAGAAAGGAGTGAACAATAAAGTGACAAAGTCTACTGATGATACTAAGCTATTCAGGATAATAACACCAGCAGCTGACTGTGATGAGATGGAGGACTTTGAGAAAAAGCAGCTGAACATTACAGTGAATTTGGTCTGCCTGGTTTAGGTAAATCAAACGACACGTGAGAAAAAGCACTGTCCTAACTGTTAGATGATAGGCCCTGAACTGACCATTAAAAATCGTAAACGCGAACTCAGGGTTACGACCTGTAACTCTAGGAAAATGCCCGCCATCAAGAGTAAACATCGTTCAGAACAGATCATTATGCCTTTATACAAACCTGAGCTGCACCTCTACCCCGAGCAGTGTGTCGCTCTGCTCCTCTCCATCTCTACAGGCACAGAGAAGAACTGGAAAAGGGTCAGAGAAGAGCAACAGCGATGAACAAAAGACAGAGAGGGGTTTTCATCCGCAGAACCACCCTGCTCTGGCTCTCAAGCCTGGAAGAGACACAACTAAAAGCAGAGCAGGCACAGAGAGTACATTGAAATCAACTGCTCGCCACCTCTTCCAGCACAAGAACTAGGGAGTATCACGAGGCAGACTGAAAGTAAACCGAAAGGATGTGCTTCTTTACACAACACATAATTAAGCTGAAGAACTTGCTGCCGCAGGATGCTGAGGATGCTCAAGGAATGCATCAACATCTTGGCAAGAAGAGAAATCACGAGCCATTAAAAGACAAAGATACATCCTCTGGGTCAGAGAAATTCCTGACCCACAAATTGTTAAAGCCAACAAAAACCTTCCGGGATGGATAAATATGTGCTTGCACTGTCCTTACAGGCATTTGCTCTTGACCAAGTTATTGTTAGCTGCACGCGGAGCTTTTTACTTGGAAAAAGAGAGCAAGGATGCTTGAGCAATGTCTCTCTATGTGTCCATCGGATCTGCAGATCTCACAGGCACAAGGGACGCAGCATTAGACTACACAGACTTACGGTCTGACCCACTGTAGTTGTTCTTGGGTTTGAGGCTAAAATACTGCCTCCATCCTGAATAAGGCAGAAGAAATACTTCACGCTGTAAGAAAAACACACAATATTCTGTTTTATGAAAGGACAAGAGATCTATTTGCCTACTTCTGTCAACCATGAAGAGCTGAATTCACAAGCTCAAGTCAAAGAGCCAACGCTCCTTAGAGCCCTTTGTGTGTACCCTCATTTTATTGCCACTCGAGAGGGAACACATAGCAGCGTTCACTGGAACAGTCTTGTATTTCAACTTTTTTTCCCCCCCTTTATACATACCAAGAACACGGTACTCAAATCAGCTGAACCCCAAATCAGGCCGGCTTGCAACAGCCAAGAGGTCGATGATCGGGACTTCACGATTTCTTAAAGATTTGCAGATGATGATGGGAAATTCTCTGAAGTCATTTTACAGGAGATGGCATCAAATTACTAATAACAGAGCCCAGAGAGCAGAGCCTTTACTGTGTGTACAGATACACACAGGGAAGGAAACTAGAATAGTGTGGTTTCTTTTCTCTTCAAGATTAGAAACAAAAGACAAGAGCTTTAAGTAGATTTTATGTAAGTCTTCTAAACTGGTATCACATTACAAGAAATAGCTCTGCAGTTAACCACAAAAAAAGAAAAATGCTCAGCATTGTCCTTTTAACAAAAAAAAAAAGCTCTAGTGATATGGAACCAGAAATGCAGTCTTAATTTCCAAGTTCTTGCTGAAGAACAGCTGACAAAATCCAAACGCTTTCTTATTACCTGCTCAGAGGCACTATTCCATGACTTTGAAACAATTAAAAAGCCTCACACTGGGCAGCCAGTCACTGGAAGGAGCTATGATCAACTCTCTATCCCAGTTGCCAGCTTGGACAAGCACAATCCTTGTTACCAGAGACTTCCCTGGGTAACTTTGCTACAGTAAAAGCAGGGTAGCACTGCTCTAGCTGGCAAGCGTCCAGCGCTTTGCACCACTAAGGAACTGGTTTATTAACTCACAAAGCTGTAAGATAGTACAATTACTGCCAGGTACAAACAAGAACATCCAGGAAAACGAGAGGGCTCTAATAATTGCAGCAAAACCAAATCGCACAGTGCAGAACAAGACGCTTCCTAAATGAATACCTGTCACATAACGCTTTACAGGAGACAGAAAAAGAAGAAAGCAACTTATTCAAGACAGCAAACCGTTCGAGAATTACATTTTCGTTAAGAATAAGTGAGGAACATTGTGCACAAAGCTATTCTTGATGTACTGCATATATACAAGGCTCACGTATCAACATACTGCAACAGTTTCTCGGGATCCTAATCAGCTTTCAGCAATGTCTTGTGACCCACTGCACTTCCACACCAGACAGAAAATCCAGGGAACTGAACAGGACCATGCCCTGGTGCTTTGACTGAACAAAGAAGCTGGCACATACTTATCTTCTAAGGAAAAGTACTTTGTCTAGAGAAGTAGCTGTTAATAAAATAACCCAAAACACAACACCTGGGTCAGTAGCTATTAACCTCAGTGGCAGCAAGTTACACAGAACCCTTGGGGGGAAAAAAAAAAAAGCAGCGAAGCCACCACTGCTGACATCTTACACATTCCCTCCTCGCATACCAAACCCTCCACGCTGTTTCTAGGGAATTTGCCAGCCACACACATGCAATTTCAACTCAACTGCTGAAGGAAGAACAAAGTCTTCTTTTTTAATTTAAGATATTCATTTGAAGTCATTAGTATGTTCATAATGAATGCAATTAACATATTTATAAGAACGATCAGGTCAGGGTATTCTGCAATTGGGAGCTGAAATCACCCAGCCAAGGTGAAGATAACCTGGATGGGAGGGGGCACAAAGCTTTGCCCACACCAAGCAGGCAATAAGTGAGCTGGGGACAAGTTTCCAAGAGCAGGACATGAAATAAACTCCCCCTGGCTCCAAGCCATACCCGCAAGAGGTGCAAAACATCCTCATAGAGTATGGTCCGCACTGTGCCTGGCCCAGAGACTAGAGAAGAACAGCTCTGAATCCTGTTACCCATCTTCAAAAAAACAATTTTAAACAGCGCATCTCGACAGCTCCTGAAATCAACTTCGACAAGTCAACTTTAAACATTACATTTTATAACTTTATATAATATTAAAATGTTATATTAAAATATTATTTTAAAGACTGCTAACAAGATATTACTGCTAACAAGATGTTAACAGTGCGAGACAGCGCCCTGAGGCAAGTGCAACAGGCTTGCTCTTCCACCACTCAACTTCCACTTCAGATGCAGTGAAATGGCTCCCAGCTGCTCCCATTTTACAGATGGGGAAACAAAGTCCCCTGTCTTACAGCAGAAAACAAGGATTAGAGCACCAGCTAGATCTAGGCCTTGCCCTCCAAATTTCTTCTGCCTTTAAACAAAGCTAGAACACAACCAAAAATATGCAAGAATGCCCCAAGTGCTTTGTAGTGCTGGCTTAAAGATACCGTAAGAACACGGCACTCCTTATGGCAAGCAGCCAGTACCAAATGACTCGAATAAGCAGTATGGTTTCTGTTTCCTCTATTACTGGGCAAATATATGAGCACAGACACACATATACAAGATTTAAAAGGCCTGGAAATAAACTGAAAGAAACTGTGTGCATTGCCGAACAGCAGAGGGTTTTTGCAGCAAGGAAATTCTGTCCTGGTGCAATCAATTAATTAACTTCACTATGGCCAGGATCTGGAGCAGAAAGAGCAAATAGCCACAGGATGAAAGGAACTGTGCAAGTGCAAGCTGTGTTCCCTTGCTGCCATAGGAAACAGTTGGCTTTGTCTGGATATGCAATACCCAGGAACCAAATCCTATAGTCAGAAACACTGTCCTGTGTGGTAAACTCAAAGTAAAAGCAGCACTAGCCAGGATGACTAACAGCAGGAGGAAAGTGCTAGCCCACCCTACAGGAAATAGCACTCTCCCCTCCGAGATTACAGATTAGGAAGAAGAAAAAAAAAAAAGCTTTGCAAAATCATCAGAAAGCATTTCTTTTTTTTTTTTACAGCAACTGTGAAGTAGTCTGCTAGTTTCAAATAGGCTCATGTAACACCACTTAGTTTTCCCTTAAATCGTATCTTCTAAGGGGGGCAGTGACACTTGCCACTATTAATACTCTTAACTAGCAGACGGTGCCAGCTGAGACACAAAGCAGCACATTTCCGGAAATAATAGCTCCAATCTTGCAAATCACACCTTTCTGTTTCAAGGCTGGTATACCTCAGCATGAAATAACCCGCAAAAACCCACCCCATCCTGCACAGCTCATCCTGACTCAACACCCACCGAAGTCCCAGCGCAAAGCGTCTCTTGCCAACTGCAAACCTGGCAGCTGGGCACTCTGGCCCTGGAAGGGACAGGACAGGACCCTGGCCCGTCTTTGGATGTCATGAGGACAGAGACAGACTCTTCTCAGAGGAATTCAGAGACAGGACAAGGGGCAATGGGCACAAACTGAAGCATAAGAGGTTTCAGTTGAATGTGAGGAAGAACTTCTTTACATTGAGGGTGACTGAGCACTGGAACAAGCTGCCCAGGGGGGGCTGTGGAGATTCCTCTGGAGATATTCAAAGCCCACCTGGACGCTGTCCTGTGCAACCTGGGTGACCCTGCTTGAGCAGGGGCATTGGACTGGGTGATCTCCCGAGGTCCCTTCCAACCCTTGCCATTCCCTGATTCTGTGGGATATACAATGGGATATTCTTCCTAAAAATCCCTGGAACCTGCAAGCAGCCAAGTACCCCAAGCCTGGGCAAGGCAATGGGAGAAAGAACTAAAATAAACTTCCCTTAGAGATTACATTTGTTGCTTTCCCACAAAACAGAAGCCATTTGCCTTTCACAAGCAAGCAGATCGCTAGCTAAGATCTTTACACTGAGGTCACTACAACACTCCTAGAAAGACAAGTGTATTACCATGGGCTAGGAATTTTTGTTGCTTTGGGTTTTTTTTTTTTTTTAAACAAAGATAAAACAGTCCTTGCAGGGAAGAAGTTGGTGACACACTCTACAGCAAAAGTAGCTGTTATGTGTTTCAAGAAGTCCTAAACTGCTTCAGGTAGGACCATGCTTGGAGTCAACTTCATTATTTTGAGTCAGGAGAACATCCAAACCTTTTAAAAAACTGGATTAGTGGAGCAAAGCAAAGGCACTCGAAAGAAATGACGATCAGTCTCTGAGGACAAGATGGGCACAGGCAACAGAAAAGGACAAACGTGATTTCAGCGTTTTCAATGCTGAACTATTTACCCTCCTTCACTGGCCAAAGGGAATAGCACAAACACTAAGCAAAGCATTTTTCATATTATTTCTGGGAACTATTTTAGGGCATTCTAAAGAAGTGACTAACAGCGAGAAGCATAAAGGAATATTCAAGAGTTTCCAGACTTTCACAAGAGCTTGTCCATCTGCTCGGGTAGCAAGCAGGAATCAAACTGCAAATCAGACAAAGGTTTAGGCAAGTTGAAGCCAAGTGAAACAACTGCAGCTTGCTAGAAGTTCAAAACAAGCCAAACCTTGAGACATTTAAGCTTCAAGGAACAGGAATGCAGAACATTAACATATCCCCGCCATCCAAAGATTGGTGGCAGAGACAAAGGGCTGGTAGCAATGGGATTTCCCCGACACAAAAGCAGCTTGACAGACCGCAGGCAGGGAGCTGCGCCACCAGCTGCTGCCAGAGCAGCATTTTAACTTCCCAGGGCCTCAACTCTCATTTCTGATTTTTTTTTTTTTTTTCAGGTGATTACCAGAGGTGCTTCAAGGCAGACATAACATGGCTTGGCATTTTTTTTGCCACCCACAGTATCAGGGTAACATCAGCATCCACTCCGGGGGAAGAAAAAAAAAAACCCAACCAAAAAAAACCCCTCCTTGAGCAAAAATGACTGCTTCTCAATGAAACCGTGAAAGAGTAGTTACAGAAACCTCAACCATCTTCAAGGCTGCGTCAGTGAGCAGTCGGGGAGGTCAAACTGTTGCTGAAAGAACGACCAAGTCACTTCCTCCATGCCAGATGTTACAGGGCAAGGGCCCTGAGCATGCAACGACGAGTGAGTCAATGGTAAAAAGCAAACACCATACATCTACAAGACTCCCTCCTTGCCCATGAATTCCAGAGACATATGAGTAAGTCTTGTTGCAAAGAAGAAACGTTTTCCTAATCAACCACTTCTGCGCTGGAGTGCCACGCTGAATCAACTCAAACATCATTTAGAAAGGAGGCCCTGGTGCACTGAACACCGATCACCTATTGCTTCTGACCCTCCTACACTACTCAAAGAAATTGAAGCAAGCAGGGGAGGAGTCTTTAAAACGCAATTGAAAAGATGAGTAAAGACAGCTTACAGTCTCAAGAAAATTGCTAAGCTACATTTTTAATACCTTCCTGATTTTCAGACATTACAACCAACCTGCAAACACAGCAGCGTTCCAGCAGAAGAGACCATCAGTCTGTCCACCTTCCCCCAGCCTTCGGCTCTTTCTTCTGCTTGCTACCCGCTTACATTCACCCAGCATTAATTCTTCTCGTCCATCCAACTCCCACCTGCCCTCCGGCAACATTTCTCCCCTGCCTTTCGTTCTCCCACTGTGCCAAGGTCTGCCCCTCTCGCGCTGCAAACTGTCACTCCCTAAAGCCAGATCTGGAGCATACAAGAAGTCCCACTTCCCAAGATATCCTGCACACTTGGATTTCCAATTGCATTCAAAAATCTCGATTAGTAGAAGAGAAATCACCACTTCAGTACAGGCTGGATACCAAGCAGAACAATTTTAGGATGTGAAGTCACACAAAATACTCAAGTTCTCAGAAAAATGTTTACACCTCCACACCTTGCAATGTATTCCTCCCTTACAGATTTTCTTCACGCATTATAAGCGCTAGGGTACCAGTTGCAAAACGTGACCACCTTTGTGAATAGGTGATGCTATTTAGACAGACAATGCTCCAAGTAAAATAGATTTAAAAAAAAATTTTAAACCGCATTCACCATCATGGTGAGTAGTTGCAGCTCCCAATTCAGTTCTTCAACTGTTGGGTGCAAAATTCCCCATTGCTGAAACTAAAGAGATCGTCAGAAAACTTGGCAAGCTACCAGAAAACTGCGCTAATGCTGATTTGTAATTACTGTTTTGATCAAATACAAGCAAGACCCCTATTGTGGGGAAGGTTGGCCACAGGTGACTAACACAGCTGTACCCAAGACTCGAGGTGCATTGGTCACTGCATTTCAGGCAGAATTTTCAATTAGCAATCCTCTCGTTAATGAATCAATGATGACAACAGGCTTTGAGCTGATGGACCCAAGCAGCCAGCGCAGCTGCGGGCAGGCGGTGAGCACGGCTCACGTGCCACGCTGCTGGGCAGTGCCTGCACAGGCAATAGCCCACCGTCTTCGAACGCAGCAGAGCTCGCTGCCAAGAGGAACAGAACGACCTGCTCCGCATCCACCGGAGAGAGGACAAGTAGTCACGGCCTTAAACTGCAGCAAGGGAGATTTAGGTTGGGCATTAGACAAAGCTTTCGAACAGGAAGGATAATTAAGCGTAGGAATAGATTGCCTGGGGAGGGACAGGAACCGGCGTTCCTGAAGGTTTTACAAGCGGTGGGAAACATCTGTCACACTGACCTCACTTTGGGTAGGGGGTGGATTAGGCAACCATTCAAAGACCCAGCTCTGTTTTCTAACAACTCCCCAAACCCCCCACTGATCTCCTACTTTACGCTGTTCTAATCGAGGAGCTGACAACAGCACAGAAATAGGTTTTGTTTAGTATACAGTACTCAGGGAAGGTTGAGATTTAGAGCAACCGAAGGGCAGTCAACTGCAGGCAGGGCCTGGGCAAGCCTCCTCACACCGCTCTGCCGGGGTACCGGCACCCATTTCCACCCCAAACAGGGGCTGCCATTTGGGTAGCAGCTTCCATGTGTGAGCACACAGCTAGCCAAAAGGCAGACTGATGCCCACCAAGCTTACTCACAAGCCCAGGCCTTCAGGCCCCAGATTTAGTCCAGTGCAAGGCAGCCCTCCTCCACCTCCTGTCCCACAGGACTTCGCCGAGACAGACAAACAAGTTACCTTTTTAACATTTTCCTCCTCCTCTTGGCGTTTCTCATAGTGTGAGAAGTCATCAAAGATGGAGGTGGTGTGCTTGTAGGTGGCAATGATTTTCAACACCTGCTTAGCCTTTTCCAGAGGCACCTCCTGAGTGTCCCTGGAGTTGGTCACTGGTTTATTCTCGTTGTTCTCTAGGCGGATGTGCCGCAGCTGGCTGTTGGGAACGTCCTTCACAAAAATCCACCTGACATCAAAACGTCCCTTCCACTTGTCCTGGGACCACACACCCGCACACGTGTTATAGTCCACAGCAGATTTCATTTCTGCTACTCCGCAGAAGTGACCGCTACCGTTGACACTGAACAGTAAGTAAACGGGGCCCTTCCCGTTCATGGAGCGATAGGCGGCATCCAGTCTCTTGTTGCCGTGCTCTGTACTGCACCAGATGTTATATTTAATGGAACGGTGGATATCGTCCTCAGAGTAACTCTTAATGATGAAAACCCGGCCGTGCTTTGGGTTCCAGTCAAAATCCTTGGGATTGTAGTTGTTGATGGATCTCAACTTCTCCAAGACCGGGTGCGGCTCCGAAGGAGCAGAACCAGAACTGGCCTGAGACTGTCCCACTCCGTTACCATCCACTCCGTTTTGACCAAACCCGTTGCCGCGATTACGAGGGGCAACCCAGCGGGTGGGCTGAGCCGCCTGCTGCGGCACGGGCAGCTGGGCCGGCTGTGGCGGTGGTGGGGGCAGCGGCTGGGGCTGCTGCCCACTTGAAGCCTGTGCCACCGGTGGGCTGTTAGCAATCTGCTGGCCCATGGGCTGGGGGGACACCTGGGCTGGCTGCTGACCAATATTCTGAACTAAAGCCTGCGATGGGGCTTTTGCCACCGGCCCTTTGTTATCCCAAGTTCCAATATCCATGTTATGTTTTATCGGAGGCGGTGGAAGACTTGAACCTGCAATGCCATTCTTGGTCTTCAGCTTGGGCTGCTGCTTAGCTGGTTTGCTAGCGATGTCAGCCCAGGAGGTCGGCTTTGGAGGAGCAATAGTAGCCGGAGGCAAACTGTTAGATGCCACGATATTACTGGTAATGGATCCGCTACCGACAGCTGAACCAACGACTTTTGGGACGTTGCTTGCAACATCTGTGCTGCCCAGCTTCAGAGCTGCCATCCCTTGGTCGATGGTGTTCATGCCAGGAGCCTTGTTCAGAGTCTCGTTAGCAAAGGCAGATTGCCCATCAATCATTGCTCCACCCAGCGAGCTAGGGGCATAGGCATAATTGCTACTATAGCCAGAGCTTTGAGTGGATTGTCCCTGAGAACTGTTATTCCCCCAAGCCGAAAAGTCAATCCCACTTGGAAAGAAGTTAAAGCCATGCTGCCCGAGAAATGGAGTGCTGCCAAGGGCCCCTGGCTGCCCAAACATCGCATCTGGGAGAAAGTGAGGCTCCCCGTTGCTCAGCTGTCCGTAAGAGGTTAGGTAGGGCATGGGTGGGTCACCCCCTGTAGACCAGGCAGCTTCGCCTAAGGAGTAGGAGAATCCAATGGAGGGACTGTAGTAGTTTGGTAAGTAGGAATCGGACATTGCAGTGTATGCATTATTCTGCAAAGAAAAAAAAAACAACAAAAAATAAACACTGAATAATTAGAATGAGTTGAACAAATTTCAAGGGACCAGGAATAAAAGCCATCTTAGACTTTCCATGCCCCACCCCTCCCTACCTTAGGGCTGGGCAGATAAACAGGCCTGGCCTTGAAACACCTCCTTTGTTATAAGTGCTCTAAAAACCGTTTCATTGCCAGAAAGATTAAACACAAAGGCTTAGCAAGCTTCCCTGTGCTCAGACGGGAACGCGTTGTGTTCCTGAGGCATGACGTGGGTCTGGACACCAGACTGCCCCAGAGCTCCTGCTCAGGCTATCAAACCAGTATCTTCCCTAGCATCCAAATATTACCTTCTACTTTTTGTAGCTACTATCAAAGAGGGCCTTTCTTGCCCAGGTAATGCATGTATCCACCTTAATTTTGCTGTTTGATGGGGAAGTTGGGGAAAGGGCTCAGACGTGGAATATGGAGGAAGAAGGTCCAGCGGAAGCGCACTGCCAAAATCATGAATGTCCCTAATTGCCTTCCTTAGTTCCTACCTTAAACTTACTACCCATGAAAACAGCTTTATCCCCACAATCTAAAGTTTCAGAGCTCAAAATATCCCAAGAAGTTGCAAACAAACATGGATTTAAAGCCTCATCCTCAAAACACACACTGCTCCAGTGCTGCAGGTTCATACTAAAAAAATACCTGAAAATGGGGAGTAATCAATAGGGTTTCAACAGAAGCCTTTTATAGCACGGTGACAGCAGCAGCACAAGAAGGCAGGCTTCAAATTCAGAGAGGAAAAATAGCTGCTCCATGCCTTGGTCTCCCTTTTACCATCGAAGCAGCCTTTAGGTTATGAAAACAAATGCCTAATTTTACAATTAGGGAACTCTCAGACATCACCAAGATTTGCTTACATGAAAAACATCTGTCATTCTGCATTCAAACCAATGCCCCCTCCGGGGAGCGGTTAAAGCCACGCTAATGGACATTATCATCCAGTAATTTGAACCTGTGTGCAGACAGCCTCATGCTATACAGCCGCTTACATGCCAGCCCAATGCAGATGAGATGAAAGTCAGGTTCAGTTCCCATTTAAAAGCTTGGCTCGCAGCAGGCTCTACTCCATTTTTCACTGAATCATGTTTTCACGTGCCAAGTGCAGCTCCCGAGGGACTTCATGCTGTACTGAAATCTATGGAGGCTCTCAAGATGGCTCTGGCACCCTCCAGAAACAGCTGGTTTGCCTCTCCACCTTCCACCGAGTTAAAGGAAAGCAACAGGTTTGGGGCTAACCCAGCCGCAACTTCACAAAAATTAATAGAAATTATTTAGCATAAGGTGTTCAGAGACAAGGTTTGCTTCGTTGTATAAAACACTGAGAAGCTTTCTGTGGTACTTCGTGGTGTGAATGCATGAAAACCCAGAGACGCTCTCTCCAGCTTTTCCATCTTTCCAAAGAAGGGGTCCCAAAAGCAAATAAATAACAAAACTAACTCATATGCAGGGCATGGTTTTACTAATTGAGGAACTCAGCCCTGCTAAACCCAAACCAACGAACGGTCTCCAGGGCTCAATCTGTCCAAAAGCACGAAGGCACTCATTTGTAAGGCAAATAAAGGAACTTTAAATAAAATAAAATTATTTTGAACCAGCAAAGTCTCTTCAAAAGATAATCCCCTCAATTATAAGAGGAACAACGTACCCTCCTGGAAATTACCTTTAATGGAACATAAACATGCCGGCCCATACATAAAACCTGAGCCCAGCAGGCAGAGCAGCACTTGCCTCTCCACAGCCTTCTCCCTCAAAGCGCATGAAGCACATCACTGTCAGACAAAAACCTGTCCCCTTGTCACCTCACAGTATTTTCTGACACCCGTTAAATGTTTAACTTCATGAGAGATTCTAATGCAGTCTGTATTAAGCTCTGACTGATAGGAGTATTCACCAGCTATGCTCATGTAGTAAGGAGGGAGCACAGGAGTTAACCAACAGTGGGGCACTGCCAGCTCAAAGCAGATTTAAGAGCCCCGCTGCTGTTTGCTACCTGAATGTCTAGGACTACGCTTTGCTATCAAACACGCCACCTCGCTCTGCTACCCTGCACTCGCACAACCGACACAGTTCCTGAGTAGTATGCAAATAAAGCTTCACTGGCTTTTAATTCTCTCCAATGACTAAGGCTTTTTGTGCAGTTATTTCCTCAAATTCGCTATTCCTCTTCACCTCAAGACCAGAACCAGGGTTTAAGCTTACTTATTGTTGCTGTTGAGCTTTTGTTTTTTAAACTGTTGAAGAATCGCAGTAACCTTATTTACTAGGCTGACGAGCTAGTAACAGTTGCACCTGAAATGCAGTTCCTGAATGAAGAGCCATGAAATTTTACAACTTCTTACCCTGTACTTGCGTGGAGAGCTCAGAAAGCAATTTCAGAAGCCACTCGCATTACCCTGCAGCGGTGGGCTGCACATACTCATTTTTCCTCTGTAACTCTCTTTCCCATCTTCAGAAAAGAAGTGAACGCTTTGACGCCTTTGTATTTCTGAACCTGGCTGGTCGGCTCAGCAGAACCACGGTCCCCTCCCAGACTGAACCCTAGGGTTTTGTTTTCTACTGTATCAAGTGTCAAAACATGGGTGAGAGCTGACAAGCAACACAGCTTGGAGAAAAACTGAGATAAAGTCACCCTAAAGTTTCATTCAAAGTTAACACAGCACTTTTTTACCTTGCTCCTGCTGAATTTCTAGAGCAACTGCTCTGCTGCACCTCCTGGGCCACGCTCCAATCACTTCCTTATTTTTAAAAAGTATTCTTACCAGCGTGACACGCACAAAAAGAAACAAAGTATTCAGAAGTTCTTAATCAAACACGCAAAACAGGGTAAAATATCATATTGCTTCTGGCATGATAGTAACATTCATTCTCTTTAGGAGATTTAAATAAACCTACACTTTGCAGGAAATACTTCCACATTCAAAAGGAAGCTGGAAATTGGTGATGTTAGTTTCTGGGATAGAAAAAAACCACCGTTAAATGACAGCTACCAGGAAAGTAGCTAGTTTTATTCAAGACTCAAGGAAGTACTCACACTCTCTTGCCCTATGCAGGTTGAATTTAGGCTTGTAACTTTTCCAGGAGCTGAATGCAGTAAGTTATCTTAATGGACAGGTTGAATTCTGAAGATGATGAACCACTGACAGGAACTTAAAAAGTATTGAGCCTCATCTCTTTAGCACAAACTAGGAAAATGCTCATTGAAAATCTAACTGAGACAGAAACCTGTTCTTGTGTTTCAATAAAACATGCATCACTTATCTGAAAAAAAAAATAAAATACACTGACTAGTAAAAATGATCAAAAAATACAGAAAGGGAAAACCAGAACAGCTTATTTTTACTAATCACAACTGGAGAGGAAAGAGAAGCCAAGAGAATGAATTAACTGCTCCAGCGCTACTACAGATGTTTACCTACAATGCTTACTTGCACCATTTAATCAGCTGAACTCCATCTGTTATGTGGCACTCTCCTACCCCTCAGTAAGAAAAAACAACAAAAACCAGTTAACAGTGGAGCAAATCTTAAGCAGAAAGTCAAGAGGAAAAAGTATCTGGAAGTCTGACTTTCAGGAGCTGATCACAAGCTCTCCGTCTCAACTTCTAACTAAAGTTCTCAAAAAGCCTTAACAGCCTTTATCACATGTGTGTTCTGTGGTTTTTCTGGTGAAAAATAAAGAAAGCCCCATGACACGCATTTTCAGTTACTTGGCAGGGAAATAAAAATGTTGAAGAGTAAAAAAGCCCTCAGAGCTTAACTGCAGGGGTATGAGGCAATTTCAAAAAGCAATACAGCACATCTCCTCTTATGGTGTAAAGAACCAGAAACCAGCGAGGAAACAAGGTTGTAACAGTAAAACTGAAAGAGCAGAAATGGTAACCTTGAGACAGTTGTGTTGAAAAAAAAAAAAAAAGCTGAACACCAACTGTAGGAAGTCCTTACACCCCCAAAAAGTTGCTAAAACCTTTATACCTCACCCACCACAACCTAATGGATTTTAGTGTCTTCTGCCTGGAGAGAGGCACGTATAAAACAGCATCTTGTGATAGGAAAGCTAACAAACATCAAAACGCAATCAGCAGAGATGGGGAATGAGTGGAGATTTGTCAAGGATGCCAAATTCGCCTTCGCTAGAGCACGCTTCCTGCCCCTCAGCAGGTACTCATACTCACCGGCCGGGCCTGGGGACTCAAGTAGGGCTCAAAGTCATCATCGTTTAACCCATCCTTCTGATGCACGGATCCGTTTTGCACTGAGGAAGAGATGTAGAACATTAGAAAGAACTCTGCCGATAAAATGCGAACGTTCGCCAACTTCAAGTATTTAAAGACAGACCTTATGACACAACCACCCCTCGCTAGTTTACACCACACTTAGCCCAGCTGGGAGCGGAAAGACGCTCCACCACCGCACAAACGCTCTTTAATAGCAAACTTTCCCCAGCCCCCGGAGGGACGACAGGCTTCACCGCTCATGGTTTGTTTTGCTCCCAGCCGCCCCGCTGCGCAAAGGCGCGGAGACCCGAGGATATGCCCGGCAAATTTCGGAGGAGATCCTCCCCGTCCCTCCCCCGCGGGCACGCTCCCCAAAGGCGCCGCTTTCCCGCGGGATCCCCCGTTTCCCAGCCCTCCCCACCGCCCCCGGGCTCTCACCTTTGTTGCCTTGGCCCTTGGGTCTCTGGCGCGGCGGCGCGGCATGGAAAGAGAGAGAGCGAGCGGTGAGTCAGGGGGGCGAAGCGGCCCCGGCGCGGGCGAGGAGCCCGGCGAGGCGCGGCCCGGCCCGGCGGGGGGAGGCCCGGCCGCGCCGCAGCACAATGGAGCCGCGGCCCTGAGGCGGGGAAGGAGGGGAGGGGAGGGGAGGGGAGGCCGCGGCCGCCGCCCGCCCCAGCCCGGCCCGCGCCCCCGCCGCTAGGCCCCGAGCCGCGGCCTCGCCTAGCGGGCCAGGCCCGGCGCCGCGAGGGGGAAGGCCGGGCGGTGGCGGCGGGGCTCCTACCTGCTCCAGGAGGCTGCTGGCCGACATGGCTCCGCGGCGGGGCTGCGGGCGGGGCGGGGCGGGGCGGCGGGCGGTGGCGGCGGCGGCTTTGTCCGGGCGCGGGCGCGGCGCGGCTGCCTGGCGGACTCCGACTCGCCCGCGGCTGGCTGGGGCGACGCTCTAGCCACCCCCTCGCCTCTCCTTCCGGCCCGCGTCTATGGCCCAGGCCCGCCGCCTCGCGCCCACACGCGCTCCCCGGGCGTCACGCGGCACCGCGCGAGCGCCGCGCTCCCAGGCACAATGGCGGGAGGGGGGGGGCGCGTTGCATGCCGGGCCGGCGGAGGACCGGCGGGATGAGCTCCCCCCCTCGGCCGGGCGCGACAGCGCAGGCGGGGGGGTGTGGGCGGGGCCGCTCTTAAAGAGCCAGGCGCCCCCACTGCCCAGCTTCGCTTTTCCAGCAAAAAAATGGCAAATCCCAGGCCCGGCTGCACACACATCCATCCCCCCCCCCCCCCCCCCCCCCCCCCGTTTTTCCGTTCCCCCCCCCCCCCCCCGCCCAGGGCACGGCCCCCCGCCCAGCCGTGGGGCGGGAGGATGCGGGGCCATCGCAGCCCCCCGGGACCCCAACCGTTCAAGGGGCACCCCAACCCCCGAGGGCCCAGCCCCTGCCCCAGGCAAGATCTGCTGTGAGCCCGGATTGGGGGGGGGGGGGTAGTCCCCAAAAGGACCCCATCGTCCCTCCCCAGCCAGAGGGAAGGCAGTGGGGAAGGGAGCGGAGGCTGCTGGAGGTGGAGGGAGGTGGATCCCCCATCCAAAATCCATGGGTGTTTCATTCCCCAACACCCGTGTGAGGCACGTATGGTTTGCTCTGAGCTCCCACCGTGCCCCGGCTCCATTCCACAGCTCCAACCTCCACCGGGAAGCCAGGGAAAGGCTTCCCCACCGGGCAGGGGGTCCCAGCAGCAGCCAGCACCCCTCAGCGGCTGCGGGCAGGGGGATCCCCTGTGTGGGAGCCGCTGTCTTTCACCTACCCACGAATAAACCATTCAAGCATAGTTCGATTTTTCCTTTTAATGCAAAAAATAGCCAAACACATCTTCCTTCCCCCTCCCCAGGTGTGTTTCTTTTGCTGTTGTTTTGCTTAATATTTCCAGCCAAGCAGCTCCCCCCCTCCCAGCCCCCCCAAACCTCCGCAGCTCTAACAGCGCCCGGCGCTTCCCCCCCTTCCATCTTCCCACCGCAGCAGAGCCCAAAGGGACCCCAGCCACCAAAAATAAAATTAAAAAAAGAGGGAAAGAGGGAAAACAGCGGAGCGCGCGTTATTTCAGCAATGTGCTGCTTCTAATCCTGCCAAGAGATTATAGGAAGAAAGAAGAAAAAAAAAAAATACAAAAATAAAACCACCAAACAAGTAGCGACAAGCACGGAGCAGCCCCAGCACACAGTGTAAACAGAAGCTGCCCCGATCCGGAGTCCAGCTCTCCCGGAAAGCAACAGCACAACATGCTTTGTACACCCCAAAAGGTCCCTGCAGCGCTGAGCAGCGAAGGGGGAGGTTGTGGTTTTAAGCTTGAGTTGATATTTTTTGCCTTTATGCAAAAGATTGAAGTGATCTCGGAGTCTCCAAGCGGCGTTTGCAGCACCGAGCCTGGCCAGGCGGGGAAAGGGATGGGGGAAAAGTGCCATGGGAAGAGGGGCGATTGGGATACAGGGACCCCGAGACCGGCGAGAGTAGGTCCGGGTCTTTGCAGCTGGGAAATCTGGACGAGGGAAGGGAGAGCAAACAAATACAAAAAAAAATATAGATATAAAACCAATTTGGGTGGAGGAAGAGGAGGAGAAGATGGACAGTAAAGGGAGGGTTACTGTCGTCTTCCCCAAAGCAAGAATAATAATAAAAAAAATCCCAGTTGAGGTGACAGTGAAGAGTCCGACAGAATTCCCTTCCCTGGGGGAAAACAAAAATACAAATGAGGTACCTTTTCCACCCCAAAGCCGTCATCCCTTCCCACAGTCACATCAATGCTCCAGCCACTGGTTATTGTCTCTCTGAAATAAAATAACAGGGGCCAGGGCAGGCCCGGAGCAGAAGCACCATGCGTGCGGCTGGGCCACGGCGCGCTCTTGGCACCGGGAGCCCTCATCCAGTTCCTCCCAGTTGGGTTGTTCAGCAGAGATCCAGTCTCTCCTTGACCCTGCAAACAGGCAATATTGTTCAGTGCTCCATGGAGACGGAGCCTTTTCCAGGTCTCACGTGTTTCTCCAGCTTTTTTGTTTAAAAAAAAAAAAAAAAAAAAAATTATATATATATATATATATATAATATACAGTACAATGAAAATATCCATGGAAACAAATGGGGTGGCTGGCAAAGATGCTTAACAAAAAAGCCCAAAATAAAACAAATCCCCAACTCTTCCCCAAACTGATGCTTGCCTTCCCCGCTAGTCCTCCAAGACCACAATCTCCACGTTATGGACCTGGTGCTGATGGTCCTCCACATCTCCCACCACTTTATCCTCAGTCCTCAGCTCCGTCTCCAGGATCACAGCTTTGCCCTCCGACTCGTCCGTGTCCGCTTCGGGATCCGGTGCCGGGTCGATCTCTATGATGGTCTGCCCGTCGTCCGAGGTGCCTTCCACGGCTTGGATGGTGGAAGTGAGGCCGGACTCCATGGCCACCAGTTCCACGGGGTTGACCACGGCTGCCACGTTTGCCAGGGCACCGCTGTCCTGCATGGCTGCCGAGCTCAGCAGCGCCAGGCTGGAGGATGGGTGGAGGGTGACGGTGTCGGAGGAGCTGGTCTTGGAGGAGGACACCACGGTGGCATATCGGAAGAGCTGGGAGCCAGACGGCAAGGTATGAACAGTCACCGGGCTGGAGCCTTGGCTAATGGTGGCCACCGGGATGTTGCCCACGGAGAACTGTTGTCCAACAGGCGCAATAGCGATGGGTGAGATGACCGTGAACTGAGGCTGCTGGATGGGGGTGGAGGGGCTGAGGACGGTGGCGGAGGCTGGGCGCTGCAGGCGGGGTCTCTTGGGGGGTTTGGGAGCGCTGACGGGCATCAGCACCACGTTCTGGATGGTTTGGGACTTTGCCTTCTGGTCCTTGGCAAGTTTCTTCTGCTCTTCCAGCTGCCGCTCCAGGTCTGCAAAGAGAACGGCTAAGCAGCATGTTGGGCTAGGGCCAGCAGGCTGCGGGAGCTCCTGGGGACTCGTGAGCTCCACAGCCAACCATTACACCCCATGTTTGCGACGGGAGGTCTCCCAACCACCCAGCTGAACATGATCTTAGCATTTCACTCGAGATCAAACTGCACTGAAGGAAAAGGCCAGATTCTCCTGCCACCCACACAGACCTGGTCAGCGTTCTGCACCCGCTCAGCCTGCTTTGGCCCTCTGTCAGCGCCTGGATAAGGACCCGGCAATGCTCTATACCATAAGAAGATGGGAATTTCTGCTCCCCAGGCTAGACCCACCTACAAAGGAGAGTAGACAACCCCAACCCCCCCTGAGCAGTAGGAACTGCTTCCTGGGCTTGGCTGGGTCCCCTCCCCAGCAGCCTAGCACCTGTACTGGGGACAGGGAGCAGGACTGCCAGGGTCAATGAAACATCCCCCTCCACCCTTGCCTGTGTGAACACTGGAAGTCAGAAGCAGCACAGTAATCTCATTTATCCAGGGCAGTAGGGGACTAGGACATGCCAGATAAGAACAGGTCCTACAGGACACAGTGAGGAGAGAGACACATCCAGCAAGTGGCTCTGGGGAATCCAGGTCAGGTTATTGGCTTCAGCTCAGGGGAAGCCGTGCAAGACACCCGATAGCTCCACACCGAAGCAAGCAGACAACTCCGCACCCCATACAGGGAGAAGCTGATTAGCTCGGCACAGCACGGTGCTGCCCACAGCTCAGACGACTGCTGTGCAGCCCTCAGCTAACAGCACCTATTTCCTAATGCCAATGGAATCGGACTTGCACCCCCAGCACCCTGGCTGCAGCAAAGGGCACAGACTTCGGGCTGTCCAATGCCCCAAGCAACTGCTCACTGCGAGGCAAGGGAGAGGGGAAATTCCACTCAAGCCCTAGAACAGAAAGGGATTGGGATTGTTTCAGGGCAGCATGTATTGAACAATAACCCAGATATGGTTCATATGTTGAAGGAAAGTCACGTCAGTTCCCAAGAGCAGCAACAGGATGAGAAGCCTTACTAGGTGCTGACTGTACCTGCCAGTGTATAAAGAAATTGTTCCTCTCCTTGCTCTGTCTGGTTTTTCCTGTTGTCCAAAACCTTTTTGACTGTGTCCATTAGGCCAAATGTGTGGGCAACGTTGTTCAAGACTGCAGCATCTGCAAGGAAAGTGCATGGGATGAGTGCCCAGTTCCACAGGTGGGACTCCGTCAGGTACTCAAAAGGCGCTCCTATTACACCAAAAATGTTCTGCTGCTTTTTTGTAAAACTATCTCTGTTCTTTCACAAGGGCTGGCTGGCGAGGGCAGACCCGGCTCCCTCATCCTTCTGACATCCAAGGACTAAATAATCCCATTCACATGATAAAGAAAAATGAAACAGAGATGTGTCACCCAAGCAGCCCAAAATTGCTGCAAATGAAAGCATAATTTGCAATCACAGAGATACAAACGAGCTCTCCACCTACAAATCATCACCCCATGCTGCTGACAGTGTCATTAACATGCCAGCTCCACTGAAAGCTGTGCAAAATTTCTATTATAATCCACTGACTTCAATCATTTACAGCTTCCAAAAGCTGCCACCTACCAGACACAAAGATCCGCCAGCCCAAAGCTAAATTAGAAAATAAAAAAACCATCCTGGGTAAAATGAAGTTTTGTGGCTACATGGATGTTCTCTCAGCAAGAGCATCAACAAGAGGTGCTCTCAAACCCCTTACTCACAGGGGTATGTGCTGAACTGGATTAGGGAGCTGATCCAAGTTAAAAATAACCCTAAGGAGGGGAGGGGAGTTATTTTTAACCCAGATCAGTTCCCTCATCTGGTTCAGCCCCCCAAACCAGGTTTTCTGGCGTGAGTGAAGACAGGATGAGAAGTGAGGGGGCAGGGCCTGTTTCAAGCTGCACCGTCACAGAGAAAAGTGTTTGAATAACTCTGCTCTGAGAAGTGAATCCGGGCAGGCTTTCCTGAGGGCCAGGAGCTGAAGGCAGTTGCCTGGTGGTCTCAGCAATCCGCGAGGGTCACTTTGCTGAGGGAGCAGGGTGGCACGTTGAGTCTTTGTGCCCCGTGGTGGTGTAAGCGAATGCAATTCACTGTTGGGCAGGCTGAGAGCACACCCAGACTGAGCTTGCATGGCTCCACTAACGAGCATAACTTGCTCACCACCCTGACTCAATAGCTTTAAACAGTGGGGATGGACCCTTGTCACTTTTTTTTTTTGCCTGCAGCTGCTTTTTTCAGCATCCTTCCCCACCACAGAGCCAGAGGCTGTGGCTCACAACCTACCTGTCATCTGGAAGGGAGACTGACCCAACCTCTGCTGGACACCTCTTAGGACTTCTTCTATCTCCTTCTGGATGTTGCACACGACCTCTTCCATCAGCCCCACATCAGCTATTCCTTTCCAGAACATCAGCGTATCCTCTGGCACAAGGAGAGGGAAAAAGAAGTCAACATGTACAAGCATTTGGCATTTTTCCCATGAGGCTACCTTAAACCTTTCAGGGAAGAGTAACTTTGCAAGATGACTTCTAATCTGGCCATGATGAAAAAAAAAAAACAAAACCACAAACCAAAAAAAAAAAACCCAAAAGAAGCAAAACAGACCCAGGCAGCAAATCAGCAACATGTTTTCAAGCAGCACCATGACTTCCAAGGCAACGTTTTACATCTTTGCAAGAAGCAGAGCTTAAAAATCTTTGTTTGAGGAAATTCTGCCTAAGCTTCCGCACGGATCCTAAGAGGGAACGCAAGGCACCGCAGCCAGAGAGATGGAGCCAAGAATGCTGACAGGGTACTAACAAGACGTTGTTCCCTGATGGTTTCTCTCTAGCTACAGGCTGGCAGACGTTTACATCCTTAGAACGAACGAAAAAAAAGCCCTCACTGTAACTAGTAGCAACTGATCTGGAGGATCATCCATCAGCCACAAGGCCAGGGCTGAAGTCTCACTCTGCCTGCTGCACTGAGGAGCTCTGCTCGGCAGGGACCCTGCACACCTGGGAAATGCGGGGATTGCCAAGGGGCTGGGGGACAGCTCTGTCATTGCCTAAACTCTCCTTATTTTCAGGATTTCAGAATATAAGGGGGGGGGGGGGGGGGGGAGAAAGCACCCAACGAGCAGCCTAAGCTTACCCGAGATCTCATCCGTGTCCTTTTTCATGCCTTCCTCAGTGGCCATGGTGACGGCAGCCGTCAGAGCTGAGTTCCACTCGATCCCCTCCTCCATGCTCTCCTCCGACAGCGCGATCTGGGTGATGCTCCCTGCCAGAGAGGCAACGTCAGCTCTCCCTGCGGCACCCGGAGCGCCAGCCCTGAATCCCTGCTTTGCTTTCCACCCCCCTCACCCCTCCCAGGCTCTTTTTCACTCTTGTGGTCAGGTTGTTTGTGCCTGGCTTCTTTCAACCAAATTAGCTAAAAGCTGCTTCTCATCGGAACTGTGCTTATGAAAAGGTCTGGGGCTTCTGGAGGGAAAACCACATGCCCTCCAGAAAGCAAACTGGAGTCCTGGCATAAAAGAAGCAGAAAGGGATCAGAATAAAGAAGGGAACAAGTGAGCCTCAGCCCAGCCACTCTTCTCCCCTTGCATCAGCAACAGGGAGCTCTGCACCCTAGCGATGCCCTAATCTCTCAGGAAATGACAGGGTCAGGGTCCAAGCTGGTTTATAGAAGGGAACCGGATCTGACTCAGTCCTAAGTTTCTGGCTCAAATTTGTGCCTAAGCCAATGTGCAGCCACTGTAAGGTTTTACCATGTGGCCATGGTGCTTCCAGTAGATCCTCCTTAGCCTATGGACAACTCTGCTGTCTCACCCACCCGGGGCCTTAGAGAAACATAACCTGCCCAGCTGAACGATGCGGTACGGTTGGGAATAGTCTTCTCCCTTAACCTCAGCAGAGATCACTTTCTATTCCGAAGCACAGGATTTGCTGAGAATTTGCAGCTGGAATGACAATCAAATCATGTCCAACCATCGCGCCCCACTCATGGTCCAGCTGATGTGGAGTAGGCTGCTCCAGAGGAGTTTGGCATGCCTAGATTCAGTCCCAAGTATCAGCCCATCTCATGCTTTTGTAACAGACCCTCAGACATCAGGAAAGACATCAGGAAATGCTGTATGAGCTCTCTTGGGCGTTTGCTCACATGGTGACCCCAGAATGCCCTCAAGGTGAACCTCCCCTGGCTCCCAAGGCTGCCTCTGCTTAAGACTGGCTGCTTTCCAGCCCTCCCATTACTGCAGAGCAGAGCTCCCTGACAGATCCTGCCGAGACCTCTCTGAGCAGACACGAGAAGCGTTTCCCTTCCCAGAAGCCAGAGCGGTCTCCTGAAGGGTGGGAGTGCCCTGCTACGCCTGGGGAGAAGGTGTGAAGAGTGTGTGTGTGGGTCAACCTGATTTGATTAGCCCAGGGAGGGAGAGGAGTGTCAGAGGGAAGCTCCCATGGCATCGCTAACTGGTTTCCTACCATCAGCTGATGTAGGAGTCTGCACCACGCTCTGCTGCCCCGGCACTGGAGCTCTGGCACTGCTGATCAGGAGATCAAACTTGGTGCTTCGGCAGGTGTTGGTGCAAACTTTGTCGTGCTGGTAGAAGTCGATTTGCCCTGAGTCCATCATCTTTCTGTGCAGGGAGTGGGGAGAGAATGAGGATCAGCTCAAATCTCAGCCTCAAGACAAAAGGGAGTATTCTACGTAGGAATGCTACGGCCATGGGAAGGACTGAGAAAGGGAGACCCGGTGCCACTCTGCACACAAAACATCTCCTGTAGGGCTTTCAAATGGCAAATACAAGCCATCCCACAGCTTCACATACAGGGCTCCAGTCCTGTTCCACCCCCACCAAGTACCAGGTCCCCCAGGTGAGGCCACTTCCAAAGAGGATGAGGAATCCTGCTCCTCAGACCATGGGGCCAGGATCTCTGCCCCAGAGGTGCTGCAAGTTGCTGACCAGGTAACGTGAGCCTCCAAGAGATTTCCCGGGGACTGCAAAGCAGACAAAACGCCTGCTCGGGATCCTGCAGCTGCAGTGATGAAGCCCTGAAGCTGGAAACAGTGGTAGGCAAGTCAAATACCTCAGCATGATTCCTCCGAGGCGAATGGCTCTCTTCCAGTCCTTTAGGGTAGACTTCCCAGCCAGGTGAACAAAATGCTTCGGGCTGATCAGTTGGTCATTGAACTGACAACAAGATAAACAAAGGCTCAGCAAACGCTTTGGAAGACTGTATTGGGACATCCAACACAGCCAGTCCGCAGCTCATCTAAGCCCATGCTTCTACCCAGAAAGAGGAGCTGCTTCTCAAATTCCTACCAGCTTTAGTCCCCTCAGCACAGCAATGCTTATTTATAACTCCAGAATGGACATGTTTGCGGGGATGACCTGCCAGCTATCGGCATTCAAACAACACAGCTCTAGCCAAAAACAGCCCTGAAGGCTTTCGTACCAAGTGTGAACCAAATTAGTTCCTTCTGTGCACACCATCATCTTGGAGATTATTATGGGAGACTCCTGTTACGTCAAATAGCCGAGCAACATCTAGCTGACATGGGCATTCACTTGGGCATCTGTTCTGTCCTGCTCCAGTGTCTAAGATAGTTCCTGTTGAGGGTCAGCAGCAGAGCGCTCTCGCCGCTGCAGCAGCACACGGGGACTCAGCCTCGGCGCATCAGCTGTTATATTAGCGTGCTCTCAAGTGGAAAAAGGTTAACAGCAAGATTTCTCTTCTCGATGCAACCTGCTCACCAAGGAAGTGACAGGAGTGGAGTATCAGGACACCAAGGGAAAGAGACAAGGAAGAAAAGCTCTGGCAGATCTCAGTACGCATCCCCTGCTCGCCTTCAGCTCCAAGTCCCTCATCAAGTGCCAAATACAACTCTGCTTTGAACAGTAACCAAGAGCAGCACTGAAGTATCAGGTGGGTGATAGGCCTTCACTCCTTAACCCACTCCTCCCCTGCTTCTCCCCATGCTAGAAACAATTTTAGTACTAACAATCCAGCATGCTGCAAAGGCAAAGTCACTCGGCTCCAGGACAAGGCTCAGGTGAAACCCAAAAAATCAGAAAGCCCTGTGGAGGTGAAACACCAGACCTTGAAGGCAGAGAAGGAATCCGCTGCAAAAACTCCCTTACCTTTACACACTTGACATTAATTCCTGGACAGACGAACTTCTTCCAGAGCAGGATGGCTTTGCTCTCCCCACAGGTGATGGGATAGGCGATCTCGATTTCCTCGTTCGTTTCAATGGTGCTGGGGTCTGAGGGAGGAATAGGTAAAAATGAAACTTTCCACCCAAGAGGCTCAAATCCCACAAGGCAGGAGCTGAAAGCTCACAGGTTGTGAGACCTACACTCAGGAAATGAAAAGAAGGGCCGATCCTGGTTCGGGATCAGTCCTCTCTTAGTCTTCTCCAATTACTAGCTCTAACAGCAACTGGCATCTGCTTTTTAGTATAGCAACAGTCACAATGAAGCTCATCTATCAGCAGAACGTGAGATCAGAAATCCAATGCATCTGTTGGGGGGGTGTCAATGAGAACAACCTTTGTGGAGTCAAAATGCTTTAAAATTTGAAGGACAGATCTCTCTCTGTTTTCTTGGAGCTCTGGTATCTCTGTAGCAGCGATATCAGATATTTCCTGCTAATATATTCTCATCACACGCAGAGTTTCTGCTAATACTGCCAAAAGACCCACGCCCACACAGGAAGCTGAACACTAGTCAACATCTAGTGATGGCACCTAACGACGGGAGCCTTTTCCCACGTACTCCTCAGGATGGCAGGGAGTGCTCAGAAACAACCTGCTCGGCTCTTCTGAACATCAGACCCAAACTGCCAGGCTGTTCGCTCAGCAAAGAACCAGAAATCAGAGCCTGATGCCTCAGCCAGCGCAGACACGACCACTATCCTCCTAACTGTCCTTCCTGCCTGCTAGTGTCCGCACACCAAGAACAGGGTGAAATCTCGGCTCCCCTGGACCTTGTGGGAGCCCTTACCATTTATTGCAGGAGAGCCAGGATCTCAGTTCCAGGACTTTGAGACCAAGCAGTAACAGCAGACTCTTATTCCAGAGTATGCCCAGACCCTGCACCCACATCCATGCCCAGGAAACAGCATCTGCAGGGGCAGAGCCAGAAGGAAGCCCAGCGAACTGGAGACACCAGCTCAGCAGCGACCAGCCCTGCAGAGGAGGGGATTCTGCCCATGCCAAGCGGGAACTCACCGATCCCTTCTTCCAGCTTGTGGATGGTGTGGGTTTCCACGGCCACTACGGCAGCACTGGCCTCAGAGCCCTCTTGGTAAATCCTGTTGTGAAAGCAGCCATCCATAAACAAACTATATAAATCACGGGAAATTAAGATTCACAGCACAGGGTTAAAAATTCGATTAGTTTCTTTCTTGCCTGTCCTCCAGGGACGTGGATTTCATTTGATACAGTTTCAATCACAGGCATTTTTTTGGCACATACAAAATACGTTAATAATCCCAAGGACTGAAACACGCAGCGGCGTTCCCAGTCCTGTCATCGCACCCTCCACGTTGCCAGCACCACAGAAGCAGCTCTGCAGTGCGCTTCGCTGTGCCTTCTCCTCTGGCTTCTGCTACAGGCAGTTACCCACGACAACAGGAAGCAGAGCTCAACGCCCCAGGATTTTCCTTCCAGCCCTGCGTGACACTGCAGCACAGGTGATCACGCAGGGAAGAGTCACTGCCAGGCCTACAGCCGCCCTGCCCCGCGAGTATTACCCAACCAGAGCCAGTATATTTATGTCCCGATTGATCAATAGTTAAGATGAAGTGCCTGGTGGCAGCCACTTCTCCGCAGCAGCTGCCACGGGTACCGCAAAATTCCCTCTGACATCCCAGCTTCATTGTATTTTAGAGGAGGATTATTTTAGGGGAAAGCTGCCACAGAGGCATATGCGGATCTGGACGCATGGGCACAGACCACCACGTACAGCAGCTGCAGCATTGTAAAAACCCACCCTGGGGCCGGAGAGGGAAGAGGGAGAGCGGGAGGACGCATGGCTGGGGCGGCACCGTGACCACCTCGCCGCTTCCCCACTGCCACAGCCAGCGCCGGGCTGCCGCGATCCACAGAGACAGCATCAGGCAGGCACGTCTCCACAGGACGATTTCAGTCCTCGGAGGCCCCGTGACAGTGAGACACACAAAAGCTTTTTCGCATTGATTTTTTTCTCTACCATGCGTGGCACAAAACCGACGCAGACCTGGAAAACGCAGCGACGCTTGGTCCCCACACCACAAAAATCTACAGGGACGTCGTCCCTCACCCCACCCCACACCTCCCAGACACACCAGTACCATCCAACTCACCCTTGCTGCACCGGCTGGAGCTGCAAGATCACTTGGGTTTTGGTATCCTCCGGGTTCTCCCCTTCGTTTCCGTCACTTGGTACAACCACCACATCACCCACAGGGACGCTCACTTCGGCATTCGCCATCTCTCACATGAAGCCCAGCGGTGGCGGGGTGCCGCGGTGCTGCAGAGGGCAAAGCAGAGGCAGGTCTGTACCGCAGCAGCCCCGCTGCCTGTGCAGGGAGAGGGGCAGGCAGCGGTGTGTAAGCATGATCGCCCAGTCCCGCCGCAGCCAAGGCCGGGCTAGAGGGGACCGCGGGGCCAGCAGAGCAAAGCTCCGGCTCCAAAGAGGGGACCAGGCGTTTTAAATTCACCACCCGGCAAGTGCCTGTCAACACACACGAGGGTTTCTCCTCCCCTCTCCATCGCGATAGCTGGGAACATCCCATCCAGCGATACAAAACCGACAGAGGCAGAGCTCCCCAGTGCCATCCCACTCATAACTTCCTGAGCAGCAGCTTTCCCTGGCCCCGCAGGCTGGCGCCGGCTGACCAAACCCGCACGGGGGTGTCAGCAAGAGCAGGAGAAGGTTTCCGAGATGGAGCTTCTCCCCCCCACGGCTGGCAGCGCTTCCAGCCAAGCCCCCTGGGGATGCTCCGATCCCTGGCTCCCATGAACGTGCCTGGGCTGACGCGTCCCACCGCAGGCGGGCTGCGGGGAAGCCGGTATTCCCGGCGGGCAGAGGCGGGGTGCCGCAGGAGATCCTCGCGGGGGGTCACTGGGCAGTGCTGCGCGGGGAGGCGCAAAGGTGGCTTTGTCACCGCTGTGGGGCTGGAGTTCAGCCCCGGGGGCTGGAAAGCTCCTGGGAAAGCGCCTGTGTCAGGGCAGGGCCTCACGGCAGGGCCCGGCAGCCGGGACGCAGCAGGGCAAGCGAGGGCAACGCCAGCCCAGGGGCCGCGCTCCCCCGCCGGCTCCAGCCCACGCCCCACCGCGGGTCACGGCGCATCCCGCCTCGGCCACGTCTTCACCCCCGCAGGGCCCCTGGCGCCCCGGGCAGGCCGGACCGGACCCCCCCC